>PISX010017980.1:0-41908 GCA_004024625.1 Mellivora capensis | reverse complement strand
ACACCAACAACAAGACAGAAGAAAGAGAAATTAAGGAGTCAATCCCATTTACAATTGCACCCAAAACTATAAGATACCTAGGAATAAACCTAACCAAAGAGGCTAAAAATCTATACTCAGAAAACTATAAAGTACTCATGAAAGAAATTGAGGAAGACACAAAGAAATGGAAAAATGTTCCATGCTCCTGGATTGGAAGTCCTAATAATACTCTTAATTACTGGCATAAGTTAAATTTTTTATTTTTAACAAATGAGGTGGGAATACAAATAGCAAGTCATATTAAAAATCAAGTGTACCATAATGACCTAATTTGAGTTGAAATATGTTTAGATTTCCAATTAATCCAAATATCTGTGGCAATTCATAAATAAATGAGAAACAAAATATGAAAAATTCAAGTTAATAACTCTTGGAGACCAGAATATTTTATTATTCTTTTACTTTCAATCATTTCCTTCTCAATCTTTTTTTTCTTTTTTTTTTTTGCAAGAAATAAATAGAAAAGTTAAACTAAAAATCAAAGCCCTGGGGGGAAGAAAAAGAATCCTGTTTGGCAGGATTACTGTATGTATCCTTTAGAGTACCATAAATAGGTATATTTAAAATTAAACTTTTTCATTTCTGGGAACATATTCTTAGCCTTTTATAATTAGAAAGGAAATTTTGCAGAATTTTGTAGAAAGAAGTACTTTATAACCCAGATCAGGAAGTAGGTTTCTTTCTCTCACATGGTATGTGCCTGTGTGTGTGAGAGAGAGAGAAAGAGGAAGAGAGAGAGAAAGAAGGGAGAAAATGGGCAAGTGAGTGCATTCAATGTTTTTGTTTGCTTATTGTTTGGAGTTTTATATCTACTTTCCAGTCTTAATTTCCTTCTGCTTTACTTCCACTAAAGATGGTTGAGATGTCTGAAGTAAAGAAAGTGAGATGTGAGTTATCACTAGTAGGTGATAAGACAAATTTTATAAGGAATTCAGCTATAATTCAGTTCAACTACATCCATGAGAAGAGCTCACACTTGGATGTTTGTTAAAGAGAGAATTACAGATAAGAAGAGAATGAACACAGTGATCTAGAAACTGTAATGTTACGTTTTCATGCGTGCTGTGACAGACTTTTATTTTTTATAATAATATTTACTGAGGTATAGTATACGGTCTGAAATTTTTAAAAAACCCTTTAAACTTGGTAAAAATTTTCAGAAATTCCAAAGATGTCTGACATAGACTATATCCTTGCAAAGATGGCTCTCTCTCAATAGAACATGGCCTTGTTACTTATGAGACACATTGCTTACTTCCCTCTTTAGACCTCAGTATTCATGTCTGGGAAATGTGATAATAAATAATATCACTCAGGACTATAAGAGTTAAATACAGTGATGAATGCAGATGCTTAGCCCCATATCATGTATATAGTTAAGTACAACGTTTATTGAAGAGTAGGTAGCTAGTCATCTAAAAATTACCAACTATAGACAAATGATTTTCATTCATGTTTCCCCAACATTTTTATTTAAAAAATTTTCCATCATACAGAGAAGTTGAAAGAATAGTATGAGAATGAGACCAGTATGAGCAAATATTAATGAACATTTGCATACTCTTCAACTGATTCATTAATATTTGCTCATACTGGTCTCATTTCTTGATAGATGGTGAATGGATAGACAGACAGGCAGACTATTTTGGCTGAACTATTTAGAAATAAGTTGCAGGGTCTAGCTAATGTCAGTAATGGCAAAGTATGTAGCTCCTGGCTTTGGTTGACCTCCTGTCACAAAACAGTAATTAGCCATATGCATAGAAAGATTCATTTCTGAAGATCTTAGAACCTAGGAATGAGGCTAAAGCATCCTCCTCCCCACCTTAGACCATAGATTCCTTCTAAAATAGTGACAGTTACCTATTTGTTTCTAATAATGATAGGAGAAAACATTTGGAAAAATTGTAAATTTGTAAAATATAGCTTTATCAAAATTTTTATTTTATTATTTTCTTGAGTAAACCTTGTTTCCTTCTAATCATAAGCTATAATACATCATTATAATAATTATATATTCTATTCTATATTCTATACCAAAATCCCAAAACTGTAAAATTGGTTAAAAACCTAAAATTTTGGCCTCGTGTTTGTATTGTGTTTTCAGTAGTAATAGTAATAGTACAGAAAAATAAGTACAAAGAATTATGTGATTTGCTGGAAATCAAGCAGTGTGTTTTAAAAAGCTCCATAACTCCACTTCCCCAATTTCTTAAGTGAATAAAAGGACAGAGCTTAATGTCAGGCAGCATGCTAAGTTTTTAGAATCATAATTAATCTTTATCAATATCTCTATATGTAGGTATAGGTATCATTTCTTCAGTTTAGAAATGATCTAGTAACACAGAGGAAATAAACATTTCACCCAAAGTCACAGGGAAAGTGGTAGAATTGAAAGTTAAAAGCTTATTCTTTCTGACTTTTAAAACAATGGTACTTATATTACCAAACTGAGTCTATCCAGATGTCTTTCACTGCTCAGTTTTGTACCACCTAATTACAGAGTGCCATCAATTGCGTTTGAAACCATAACTTAGTAGATGCCTTTTTCTCTGTCTTCAGTAATAATAATAGCATAAGTGGAAAATAGTAAACAAAATTTACCTGAAAGTAAATTCAAGGTATAGGAAGAACTAGTGACTAGATGCATGCTAACTGACATGCACTGGGGCTAATACCTACATAATTAAGCCTCAAAAGAGCCCAATTATATAGAAATATTTCCATCATCATATGAGATAAAAGTGATAAAACAGAGAGAAAGTATACATTAAATGGGATTCTGGATTTTGTACATGCTGTTTTCATTTGTTAAAATATTATCATTCAATGGCAAGTTCAATCTTGTATATGTCAAGAATGTTATTTTTAAGTAAGTTCTGGAAAAGGCAAATTCAGAAGAGAATGGCCACGTTTGAGAAGCTTATTTCCAACTTTCTATGCTTCCTTCTCCTCTCCTGACATGATGTGCCCTGTTATTGCCTGTGAGTCATTTAACTCCTAGTAATGGCTTAGTAGTATGACTACTATCACTTTACTTTCCAAAGAGACAATTGTATTTGAATGAAATCTCCAATTTGGCAAAATGTCTAGCATAGTGGAGACACTGTCCTGTAGACCTGGGGACATGTGGTTGACAAAATGGTAGGATATAGTTGACAAAAACATTTTTGACCACTTCTCAAATCATACAGTGGTGATGACAATTATATAATACAAAACTAAACCAGCTCAATATGGGATTTTGCAGCGAATATAGTCCTAGTTCACATTTTAGGTTTTTATCCCTCTTAAGAACTTTATAGCCAAGATCAGACTAAGCAAAATATACTAGTATGTCATTAATGCTCCTATTTTGTAGCTGTTTTCTTCTATTTTCCCATCCTTTCCTTTCCCCTCTCCAGAGTTCTAATGAGCCCTGAGGCTTTTTTTCCATACCCTCTACAAAACATGAGCTCGGATCGAATCTTATTTATTTATTTATATTTATTTAAGTAATCTCTGCACCCAACGTGGGGCTTAAACTCATGACCCTGAGATCAAAAGTCACACACTCTTCCAACTAAGCCAGCCAGGCACCCCAAGATCTAATTTAACAGTCACTTATCCCTTCTTGTAAATGTAACCATAGCAATATTAGTAGTGTTACATTATTTTTATATATAATATTTTACCCAAGATGAATCATTAATTTCCTATTCTTATACTTTTAAAACATTAACTATCATAACTTCTGGTACAAAAAGAATTGACCTCATTATAGATATTTCTGTTTCCCTAAGTAATCTATGTGTATAAGTCCTTTGTAGAGATTCTAAAATAATATCCCACAAAGTAGCCACCATTCTGCTTACATAAACTCAACCCTAAACGCTGTCTAATCTGTGGGTAGAAAATAACTAGATTGTGTTTAAACCAAAAGAATTTATATTCAGCTAAGTTGAACCAGCCCCTCTGCTCTCTAATGAGAAACTATAATAAGACAATATATGTTTATACCATAGTGATGCTGGCAAGGAACAGATTGTCTCTCCTGATCTCTGAAGCATCTGCTTGTCAAATCAATCCTACTGGAATAGTTTAGGTCTAATTTGAATAGATGGGAATCCTTCTATTTCTATAATGACACATGTATTCACTTCCCCAATAGATATTTATGAACTTGTATCAATTTTAGAGTGATTTTGATAATAAACAAACACAAGAAATAGACATGAGGTAAATACATGGCTAAAAGCAGGAGTAATAATTACATTTTAATCACAATTATTTAACTTTCCAAATTATGTTTAATGATCTAGAATTATTCAAACAATTAATACATTTTATCACACTTTACCCATACGGACACAGTCCAACTCTCACTTAGTTGGAGCAGTAAGAATTTTCCTGGATTTACACAATACAGCTAAAAACCTAATCGAAGCCCATAAATGCAAAGGATAATAAGGATTTAGTATTTACATAGGTGCTTTATTAATATCACCATATGTTTTTAAATTAACTTTGTTCAGCATTTCCATAAATTTCTTCTCAAATAAAAAAGAAAAATGTCACTTACTTGCAACAACTTGACATGCAGATAACAGATGGCTATGTTTTTTTCTTAGAGTAAAAAAACATTCACTTGAGACATATCATCTATTATTTTGCCTTGCCCTCTTTATCATTTTCAATCTAAACAGAAAAGTGATCTATTATAGGAAAATGGCCCCCTTTGTGACATTTCTGATATGACTATACAATTTCAACACCAGGGTGGTTCATTTTCTGAAATAAATGAGACATATTTAACATTTCACGAATTCCATGTTTTGGAAATGTTACAGAAATTCATTAAGCTATTGCATAAATTCTAAATATCAGAAAATACATAATTTCAATGACAAAAATAATCCAAGAAGCATCCTAAATTATGCATGTGTAAGTGAAAATGGACACATCAGGAAAAAGTTTTAACCAATTCATAATTCCTTGCTCTTCTAACTGTAAAGAAGAAGCTGGGTACCAATTATGCATAGTCGATACCTCTCTTTGTGGTAGAATTTCAAAGTGGCAATTCCTTTCCAAAATTGTGTTCCCTAGATTGCCTCTGTGATGATTTGTTTTCCTTATTCAGTACCAAATAGCATTTGTGATGATTTATGTTGTGCTAACTGAATATTCTTCAGAGGTAAGTATGATTTTGGATCTGCCTCACAACAGCTACCCCATTACATGGAGAGTTTAAATAAAACTTGTTCCAAATAAAATATTTAACAAAGTTTGCAACTAGGGTTAGAATACAGATGAACACGAGGCCAAAATTTTAGGTTTTTAACCAATTTTACAGTTTTGGGATTTTGGTATAGAATATAGAATAGAATATATAATTATTATAATGATGTATTATAGCTTATGATTAGAAGGAAACAAGGTTTACTCAAGAAAATAATAAAATAAAAATGTTGATAAAGCTATATTTTATAAATTTACAATTTTTCCAAATGTTTTCTCCTATCATTATTAGAAACAAATAGGTAACTGTCACTATTTTAGAAGGAATCCACTTTTTCTAGCCTTAAAAATTACATAAAGTCACAGGGCAATAAATAGTTCTGATTGTTGAGTAAAACTGGGAAGTTTTCACATCTCACAGACCGTGGGGGAAAAATAAGATAGCATTAATAAAATGTTTCATTCCTCATTTGGTTTTTTTGTTTGTTTGTTTGTTTTTTTAATTTTTATTTTTTATAAACAAATTTTTATCCCCAGGGTTACATGTCTGTGAATCGCCAGGTTTACACACTTCACAGCACTAACCATAGCACATACCCTCCCCAATGTCCATTACCCCATTTTGGGAAGAACTCTGATTGCTCGGTAAACACCAACTGAACATCTCTATTTCTTTGCCCAGGCTGGCTCTTGCCACTGTCTTCTCTTCTCTGCCACTGTTCAAGGCACAGCACAACACAGTACCGCCCTTCTCTACAATCACTGTGATCTGTGCCCATGTGGAACACCTTCTCTGGCATGATGTTTCAAGCTGTCCTCTGCATCTTATTATTATGGAAACTGAGGAAATGCCCACAACCCTGATTTATCACTGCCTTTCTGACAACCCTGATTATTGTTCCAATGTGAAATTGCTAACTCTTCCTATTGGACTCTTTTAAGGATATCTCCTAATGTCTTCCAAAGACATTTGGGTCCTGAGATAATTAAATCATTTGGCATTATGAATACATAATTCTTCCTATAGGAAGTGTAGACACTACCAGAGTGACTGGATTACAAAGTTTTAATAAAAATTACTGGAATTTACTCAAAACTATTTATTACCTCCAGTGCTTAGTCTTGTCTTATACATCGACCAAATAAAAACATAGCTACTCTAGATGAAGTGGGATTAGAGAAACCTAGCTGTAAGGAACCTCCCAAACTTGTTTCCTACAGAAGCACCCGAGTCACACACAAGACACAAATTGTACACCAGTGGTCTATAAGAACAACTGATTGCTTTTTACAAAGTTGCGTATCTCTATATGCAATTAAATGTTACTCTCCTAAATTAAGCACATGATTCCTGTAACTGTCTCATGATACAAAGCCCTGGATATAAAAAGACATAATTATGTACCTGATTATTTGATTTAAATGTATGCTTAAATGCATGCTGGAATGGTTTCCTGCTTAAAGTCCTAATACACAAACTAAAACATTTTAAGACAAAAAAAATGCCCAGATTTTTGTGAATAAGAACAATTAAAAATGTAAACATTGGGTTAAAGTGAGTGAAATAAGACAAGCAGAGAAAGTCAATTATCATATGGTTTCACTTATTTGCGGAGCATAACAAATAACACGGAGGACATGGGGAGATGGAGAGGAGAAGGGAGTTGAGGGAAATTGGGGGGGAGATGAACCATGAGAGACTATGGACTCTGAAAAACAACCTGAGGGTTTTGAAGGGGCGGGGGGTGGGAGATTGGGGGAGCCAGGTGGTGGGTATTAGGGAGGGCACGCATTGCATGGAGCACTGGGTGTGTTGTAAAACTATGGATTCTGTTACGCTGAAAAGAAATGAAATAAAACAAACAAACAAACAAAAAGTAAATAAAGTAAAATATTTTTATTTTTCCCCAGTCAATTATGCAGATACACTTATAGTAAGGGCATTTTAAAATTAGGTTCTGCTACTTCCAAAAGTAGCATGTTATAGCCAATTCTCATTTCACAGTTGAACTAAAAGCCAGAAATGAATAACCTATGGCCCATGGCCAGGCACCCACAGGAGAGATGAATAGTTCTGCCATCTGGCATCCCAATGGGGCCTTCATAAATAGCACCAGACTGTCTGAATTAAACTGAGTTTAAAGAGGGACAGCAAGGCAAAAACAGAACACACTGAGGGCATGAGCAAAGGCGGGGAAAAAGTAGACAGAATAACTTTTCCCTTAAATTCTCAAGAGAGAAGTACACGTATTAGCCACACTCTGAGCATAGGGCTCAGACTATTTTAGGAGGCAAACAAGCACAGAGATAAAATTTCTGGACTTGGCTCTGCTACTAATCATCCATACAAAATGAAAAACATGCCAACTGTCTAGTTTTCTATTTATTTGTTGTTAAATATATAAACATAAATACACACATGTGTGTGTATGTATGTGTGTCTGTATATTAAGGCTATTCTGGGCTCCCTTGTGAGTACATTGTTCTGTGATGATAAATAAAAACTCCTTTTTCTCAAATATATTCCACTAACATTTCTGCCTACCCAAATTGTATTTTCTTTCTCATATTTGTAACATATCATTGTGTCTGCCTTGTTGTGCTTATGTCTCATTAAAAGGTGGTACTGTTTAATGGAATAGAAAAACTGCACTTATAAATTATTCTAATCTAGTAAAGATGGGCATTCAGCATCTCTCCTTGTATAATTATTCAATTGAATGTGATATTGCAAAATCATTAGTTGAATAAAACAATCAGGCAAACAAGCAATTTCATTGTGAGTCTAGCGAGATTTAAATTTGGTTCAGCACTAGCAAGCAGTATTGCTCACTGGAAGGACCTTTTAGGTATGTTATATGTTCTATGAATGATAAGTCCAGAGGTAAAAGGCATAATTTAATGCTCAAGAACTACTGTACATCATAGAGTCATTTATTATACCAGTCTTTGTTGTTGGATATGAAGAGGAAAAATGTATTTATGTGGAGAAGGTAACATTCAAATATAGCCTGTCATTTTCAATTCCTCAAGTCCGCTTAGCTGTGGTTATTAGCAATCTACCTGGCCACATTTCCAGAAGGACTGAGGGAGCATCCTCTGCCAACGGGTTTCAAAAATCACATGAAAATGTCGAGTTTTGAAAAAATTCTCAGATTCCTAGACTTCAGGTTGGTTTGTGGTTTCCGGAAAGCCTGTGAATTAGTGAAATCATCATTACTGAATGTGTTCGAGAGAGATGAAAACATATGTGATCTAGTTTAGTGCAGCTTGCTTTATCAAGGAATAAGCTTCAAAGAACCTTGACAATTGTGAGGTTCTATAGTTTTCCAAAGCTTTCATTCTATGGGTTAGGCATTTTCAGCAGATTCATAGTTTTACAGATGTTTCCTCTTCCTTTTCAGTTTGGATTATCTGAGTATACATCAACAAATGCACAGAAGGAAATAATAATATTAATTGGGATACTGAGAAAATACACTTGAATTTTAAAATCTGTTATTCATCCTCTTAGTAAAATTTAACTAGAAGTGCATATGTATATACATGTATATAATGCAATTGTGTATATATATATAATATATATATATACTGTTTGCTATATATACAAAATATATAAAACACAGAAGCATATATATAATTTTATATATAAGATATAATTTATATTTAATATTTGTATATATGTAATTGTATAAATATACATATCAAATGTAAAAGGGTTTTAATGCATATTTACCATAAGATTTTAGCCTTGAAATTATTCTGGAAATTCATTCTGTACGTTCTCCTACAGTCTTTTAATGTAGTTAGTTTAGCAATTACATCTCAACACTATTGCTCATGCTATTTTGGTTGTTTAAAAATATTTGCATGGGGGGTGCCTGGGTGGCTCAGTGGGTTAAAGCCTCTGCCTTTGGCTCTGGTCAGGATCCAGGGGTCCTGGGATGGAGCCCTGCGTCCTGCTCTCTGCTCAGCAGGGAGCTTGCTTTCCCCTCTCTCTCTCTGCCTGCCTCTCTGCCTAATTGTGATTTCTGTCTGTCAAATAAACAAATAGAATCTTGAAAAATATATTTGCAAGGGTAAACTACATTTTATTATTTTCATTGCATTATAAAATTTTTTTTTACCATATATTTTTGGCCTTATTGCACTGACTAGAATTTCCAGCACTGTTGAATAAAGAGGTCAGTGGACTTTATTGCCTTGGTTCTGATCTTAGGGAGAAAGCATTCATTCCCTCACTATTATATATAGTGTTAGGTGTAGGTTTTTCATAGATACTCTTTATCAAGTAGAGGAAGTTCACTATAATCCCTATAATCCTGAGAGTTTTTTTGTTTTTTGTTTGTTTTAAAGAAAGGCAGACTGCCAAAAAACAGTGCCTCCTTTGGATCCACGTCTGGAGTCTTGGAAGCTTGACTACCCTACATTCTCCTACAAATTGACTATGAGAGCTTGCTTAGAGGTTCCAGCAGGGAAGCACAGCTACTCCTATACCCTTGACTGAAGAATGGTCCTCCTCCTCTATCAGGTAATGTCTTCCTCTTCCACCAAACCTTCCCATTATGGAGGGACACACATGGTATGGTAAGTGAAGAAGGGGACACCCCCTTAGCCAGCCAGATCAGAGGAATCAACCTGACAATCAATAGGGTGACATGCTGCAGCCAGAGCGCCCTCACATCCTATTCTGAGAGTTTTTATCATGGACAGGTATTGAAGTTCATCAAATGCTGTTTTTGAAATAATTTGTATGATCATGTGATTTTTCTTTTTTAGTCAGTTAATATGATAGATTACATTGGCGTATTATGAATATTGAACTAGCCATGCATCCCTGGAGTAGAGCTTGGTTACATTGTATTCTTGTGTTTATATACCATTGAATTTGGTTTGCTAATGTTTTGTTATGGATTTATACATTGTAATTCATGAAGAATATTTGTCTGTAGAATCTTTTTTTAGATTTTATTTATTTATTTGACAGCCAGAGATCACAAGTAGGCAGAGAGGCAGGCACAGAGAGAGGAGGAAGCAGGCTCCCTGCTGAGCAGAGAGCCCAATGCGGGGCTCGATCCCAGGACCCTGAGATCATGACCTGAGCTGAAGGCAGAGGCTTTAAACCACTGAGCCACCCAGGACCCCCTAGTCCGTAGCATTTTGTTTTTTGTTGTTATTGCCTGGTTTTGGTAATAAGGTAATAATAGCTTCACAAAATAACCTGGGCAGTCATCCTTCTTTTTCTGGCAGAGACTGCACACATTTGGTGGTAAAATTCTTCCTCAGTTGGCTTATAGAATTCTTTAGTGATACTAGTGTCTATAGATTTACAGAGTTTTTTAAATTATGAATTCTGCTTCACCCACAGCTATAGGCATATTCAAAGTACAGATTCCTTATTAGATGAGTTGTGGTAGCTTGTGGATTTTTTAGGGAATTCATCCATTTCATCTACATTGTCAATTTTACAGGTGTTGAGTTCCTTGTAGCAGCACTCCTTTATGGTCCTTATGATGTCTGTGAAACCTATAGCGGTATCTTATTTTGTCCCAAATATTTGTGATTTGTGTCTCCCCTTCTCTCTCTCTCTCTCTCTCTCTTTTCGTTGGTTTTTTTAGAGTCTTGCCAATTTTCTTGATATTTTCAGAGAACAAGCTCTTTGTTTCACTGATTTTCTCTACAACTTTTTCTTCTGTTAATTAATTGATTTCTGTTCTTATCTTTATGATTTCCTTCTTTCTACTTGTTTTGGGTTTACTTTGCTTCTTTTTCTCAGTTCTTAAGGTGATATCTTAGATTATTGAGGTTGTTCCTCTTTTCTAATGTATATATTTCATGTTCTAGATATCCTTTTCAATACTGCTTTAGCTATGTCCTATAAATTTTGACATGCTGTATTTTTCACTTTCATTCAGTTAAATATATATAAATATATTTTTATATGTAATAAATATATATATTTTTATTTTATTTCCCTTGAGACTTCCTCTTTGACCAACGGATGAATTAGTAATGTGGTGTTTGATTCCCAAGTGTCTGGGTCTTTTCTTGTTATTTTTTCTGTTACTGATCTCTAATTTGATGTCATTATGGTCAAAGAAGTTTGTTTTATGGCCCAGGAAGTAGTCTATCTTGGCATATGTTCAGTGGACACTTGAAAAGAATGTATATACTACACTTTTGGAAGTAGTGATTAAGAACCTTAAAAATGTTATACCATTTAATATAGTAATCTCATTTTTATGAATATACATCAAATAATCAGAGATATTCAGAGCTTTTTATATCCCACAACATTAAGAATCCTGATGCTTATAATAATAACAAAAATGTGTAACTGAGTGATGTGTTGGTGCCAGTTGTATATATCTATAACCAACTCTGCATTTAGTGATGGCACACTGATGTCTTGAAATCAGCTATGATGGGAATTTTTATATAACAAAAATTAGTAGACTTTATAAATCACTTCCCATTCCCACTAATAGGGACTATTTAAGTGTCTACCAGCACCACACTGGGAAAAATTAGTAAATTATGAAACATCTACAGAAACAGTACTGGAAAACAATAAAGGATTGTTTTATCAAGAAATATTTAATAAAAGAAGAGAATTATTAATGAAATTATTATTATTTTAAATATTTTATTTATTTATTTATTTGACAGAGGAAAAAGAGAGAGAGAGTATACAAGCAGGAGAAGCAGCAGACAGAAGGAGAGGGAGAAGCAGGCTGATGTGGGGCTCGATCCCAGGACCCTTCAAACATGACCTGAGCTAAAGGCAAATGCTTAACTGACTGAGCCATGCAGCCCCAAAAAATTCTTAATGAAATTATTGAAGAGAATATAAAACTATATGCATTCATATAGTGATAACATTTTACAGATAAGATACAGTCCATTAAATATTAAGTGCCTCATAAATGTTTTATATTTATAATATATTAAGAAATGTTTTTAATTTTAATATATTGGAAAATAATATGTAATAAAAAAGTAACTTGCTCTCTAGTATAACTCTGGTTCCATACATTTAGGAGAGATTGTTTTGAGAAGCATTACTAAAATAAATTTTTTAAATCATGAAAATAAACACTAGTAATGAGCAAAATCAATGCCCCAGCTTTTAGTTTATATGAAGTATCAAAAACTATAAGTGATTACCCCCATGCAAATATATACATACAGCATAAAGTACAGCATAAATATATAACACTACAAAATTCCCCAAATATCTGACATAACTAAAATAAACATTGAAGGGATTCCAAAATATTAAAGTCCTGATCTTATACCAGTGCTCTAGGCTAAAACACCAAACTGAACAAATCATTCTTCACTAAAGATTTGAAAGGACTAACACACCCTTTAAAAAAGAACAATAAAGATGGCCATATGAAGAAATAGAACTGTGTTTTCAGGATTAAAAAGAAATATGAAAAAAATGCCATTTAGAAGAAAGAACATTCCAGGTTTTTAATATCCTAGGATTTTCCCTTTCAAGAGGACAAAACAAAAATCTAAAATCTAAAAAGATCTCCTTAGTTTGCTGATACCATTCTTCTTGCTAAAAATATCTCACTGCACATTAAACTTGAAGCTTACTTGGCTTTCTTAAGATCCTGTGTGCCAGTTTTACTTACTAGATAGTTGGCTTTTTTATTTTTCTTTTCTCTGTTTTAATGTGATCAGGTGGCCACTTGCTTTCCCCTTTATCCTGATTTTGAATCATTTTTTTTCCTAATTCCTACCCCTGGTTCATTATATGCTCATCACCATATCTTCTATATCTGGTAAGATACATCTGTTGCCTGTGGCTGAAAGTACATTTCCACACTGTCACTCCAGTATGTCTCCAATATGTGGGCTACCATGTAGCTTGAAGTCCATGTTCTAATGACCTAAACTGGCTATCTTCCCATCACATACAGCTGGTTCTTTCATCCCACACCCATCTCTCCTTTGCCCAGTGGTACCCTTCAGTGTCAAAGTTTCAACCTGTTCATTCAGCTAAAAAGAATGTGTACAATAAGTAAAGGGACCAAAAAAGAAACAGGCAAACCAAGAAACAGATTTTTAACTATGTGGGACATACTGATGGTTACCAGAGGGGAGAAGAGTGGAGGGATGGGCTAAATAAGTGATGTGGATTAAGGAGGGCTCTTGTGATAAGCCCCAAGTGTTGTATGAAAGTGTTGAATCAGTATATCTGACACCTGGAACTAATATTACACTGCATGTTAACTAACTGTATTTTAAATAAAAACTTAAAAAAATAAGAAATAAAAATAATTTGTTCATTACAAATGGACATTAATATATATCAGTATAAATGAATAGAAAATTATAAAAGAAAAGTCTTTTGATGCACAGCTCATCAGTGGTTCATCTGATATGTAAATATATGTGTTTTTAAATATTTTTCACCCTATTTTGTGTGTTTCTCTGTTTGCATGGTAAAATAGAACCTGCTAATTATTCCCAACTGAGTAATATGTATTTTGTGAAACACTTCCTGAAGTGAAAGTACTAAATATTATTCACTTTTAGATTTGTTGTAAGAAAACACCATTATTCAGGATTTCCTTTACATGTAAAAGGTATAAGAACGTATCAAAATAAATGTGAGTAAGATGATATATGATAATAAAGAAGGAAGTATTCTAAAACATAAATAACATCAATAAATAAACAGATTTTTTTGTTTGTTTTTGTTTTTCTTGTAACTAATGTCAAACATATCTTGTGAAAAATAGATGAAAATGGTGAAAAACTCAAAAATGGGCCCGTGGGAGACTGAGCAAGGAACTGAGGAAAGATGCAGTGAGTCCTATGGTCACTTAGTTTCCCCTCTGACAATTTTATCAAGATTTTAAGAAGAAGTTCAGCTAACTACATGTTTACATAATAGAAAACTAAAGTGATGCTGGGCAGGTGTTTGTTAAAAACAAGAAAAATAAGGTAGACATTTATTTGACAGTCTGCCAGTCACTGAACAGTTTTGCATTGAGTACTTACCTATGTATATAATAGTATGCAATATCCTGAAAACACTATATTCCATAGACCTGACCTTTTCTCTTCAGGAGATTACAATCTAGAGTTATAGATGGCATAGTCCTTTCAAGTGTTATAAAACAAAAAATGTAAATAACAGTATTAAATAATAATACTAGAAACAACATTTGGCATCTTATATAATAAAGCCATTTGTGAAGACAGAACAAGCATGAAAATAAATATTACCTATTATGAAAAAATAGAAGTTTACAAATGTTTTAAAGAAGGGAGAGATCACAACTGTATGGAGAAGTAGGATGTGTGCTAGGCCTAGAAGCATGTTTATAATGTAGATAGGTTAGAGGTATAAAGGGGGATGTATATAAATACTGTCATACAGTGTGAAGTTACCAAAATAGCAGTGCAAAAGAACAGATAGAGACCATTTTGGTTTTATAGGAATTATAGAAACTATTCAAATAGAAGAATAGGAGAAAGGTAGTTGCTTTTTGAGTTGAGAGAGACTTGGGGACCATCCTGATAAAGAAGTAATTCTCCAAGATGTTTAATTCACTAGTCCTCAGTTTCTTCATATGCATAGCAAGGGAGTTAAAATGTATAATCTATAAAATGTTTTGTTGCTTCGTCATTGTATAAAGGTGTGACTAAGTTCTAGGGAAATTCTATATAACATGGAGGAAATCAAGGATTGGCACTGTGCCAGATTATTTCGGGGAATTCTGAGTGCTAAATCATTTCAGGTTTAAAAGAACAGGATGGGAAATCTCTCTGTCTTAAAGATGTAGCCTTAAAAATCATTTTTATTCACAAGCTGAAAATAGATGCTAAAATGCATATTTTTCCCCTTTATCTTGCCTCTGGGGGAAAAAAATCCTAATAATATTTCTAGTTAACAAATCAAATAAAACACAATGACTAACTCTTAATGGCTTTTTAAATGATTACCCACAACTCTAATGAGTAATTATATCATTTGCTATAATGGCATTCATGAAATTAATTATGGATTTTGAAGAAAAAATATATATGACATAACTGTGAAGAAAAAAGTGAGGTAGTAGTGCTAGGCTAATGATGGTGAATTGTACACATTTTATATAATTACACTTTTATGCAGCTTGAAAGCATTTGCTTTTTACATGTACTGGCTCTACATTAGCTTTTTTAAAGCACTATTCTCAACATATTTTATTGAATTTAGTTGAATGTGGTCACCATAAAAAATGTAATCTGATTTGTAACACAGGTAAGAAGCCAGTCCTCATTATGCTGAATGGATTTACTTGAGGACACACAGTTAATCAATCATTGGTAAAAGAAGACTACCAATGTGTATTCTATATTTTGACATTTATTTATCATATTTATCATAATAGAATTCCCACATTGATGATAAGTGTAATAATTCAAGTCAGAAATGTATACATGAAATTATTTCACTAATATTTTAGTAAGCATTTGTTGCTCATCAAAATAATGCTACAGATGATCAACTGTGAAAATGACTGCTTGGTAAACAGTAATTAACATATACAACCATAATTAACTTTTTATTTTTTTGGTAATTTCACATGTTTCCAACAACACATTTGTTGTTGAGACACACAGTCTCAGAAAATTTCAAAAACAACCACGTGGATCATGAATTTTGGCAGTTTGGACCCTCTCTAGCTGTAGCTTCAGAACCTACCGCGTTGTCAGAGTTCAGGTCATTAAACTTCAAATGCTCTTAAACCTTCTCAAATGGAGATCATTCCCTCAATTGCCAAATTCATCTCTTCAGATCCTGCCCCTCACAGTACAAACAAGAAATGTTGGCAAAATTAGCTCTTCATCTCCTGGCATCTGAAAGGACAAGTCATGAATTTACTTTGCAAGAATTAGCAACTTCTTTTTGTGAAGGCTATGTTGGCTCTAAGTATACTTCCTTATAACAAGTATCTCCTTAGTGGTATTGTGAAGAACTTAAGTTTCAAACAACTTTCCACTGTTTTCCTATAGGTAGAGAGAGTAGTGGATTCTTGTTCCTGTGCTTTCTTTAAAAGATATCAAAGAGAAAAGAACATCTGGAGAATTTAAACTATTTCCTCCAAAGTCATTGTCATTTTTGGTCTATTGCCTTCTCTGACACATAACTCTTCTATAAGGCAAATGTCCAAGAATTACAAATGAAAGATAAGGGAAAAGGTGGGGTTTTCAAATTTTTAGTCTTTTTTTTTTCCTTTAAGAGAAGAAAAACAATTTCTGTATCAATCCTGGGAATAATACCAGTCAGCATTTCACTCAGTCTTTAGTTTTTGTGTCAAAGACCCATGAATCTTTGTTAGATCTTTTGAAATAATCTGCTTATTTAGGTGCTTATTTTTTTAATTTTTAAAATTTTTTTTATAAACATATAGTGTATTATTAGCCCCAGGGGTACAGGTCTGTGAATCACCAGGTTTTACACACTTCACAGCATTCACCATAGCACATAACCTCCCCAATGTCCATAACCCCACCACCCTCTCCCTACACCCCCCCCATCCCCCTCAGATTTTTGTTTTTTTTTTGTGACATTAAGAGTCTCTTTTGGTTTGTCTCCCTCCCGATCCCATCTTGTTTCATTTATTCTTTTCCTACACCCCTAGCGCCCCCCCCCATTGCATCTCCACTTCCTCATATCATAGGATCATAGGATATCATAGGATAGTTGTCTTTCTATGATTGACTTATTTTGCTAAGCATAATACCCTCTAGTTCCATCCACATCATCACAAATGGCAAGATTTCTTTTCTTTTGATGGCTGCATAGTATTCCATATATATATATACCACCTCTTCTTTATCCATTCATCTGTTGATGGACATCTAGGTTCTTTCCATAGTTTGGCTATTATGGACATTGCTGCTATAAACATTCGGGTGCATGTGCCCCTTCGGATCACTACGTTTGTATCTTTAGGGTAAATACCCAGTAGTGCAATTGCTGGGTCATAAGGTAGCTCTATTTTCAACTTTTTGAGGAACCTCCATGCTGTTTTCCAGAGCGGTTGCACCAGCTTGCACTCCCACCAACAGTGTAGGAGGGCTTCCCTTTCTCTGCATCCTTGACAGCATCTGTCATTTCCTGACTTGTTAATTTTAGCCATTCTGACTGGTGTGAGATGGTATCTCACTGTGGTTTTGATTTGTATTTCCCTGATGCCCAGTGTTGTGGAGCACTTTTTCATGTGTCTATTGGCCATCTGGATGTCTTCTTTTAAACAAAAGATCTTCACAGGAGTTTCTTGGAATTAATAGTTACGAAACATAATTGTGACAATTGTGGAGTTTCAAATGATAAGAAGGAGTACTCAGGGTGTCCCTGTGGCATAAGCTAGAAGTGCCTACATCCAGATGTAGCAAGGGCTTTTGTCATTGGAAAAAAAAAAAAGGTCTAGATGTAAAATAAAGTTGATTATATCACAAAGGGGTTGATTCAGGAACAAAACAAAACAACAACAACAAAAAAAAACCCACAATATTTTGGGGAAGAATTATGAATCAAAGTGCCATTGGAAACTATTTCTATGGCTAGAACTAGTCATTATCCATTCACCCAAAAACAATGATCAGGGTATTGAGTATTAGGAAATTCTGATACACAGTTATTAAATGAACTCCTGAAACTTTAATATGAAACTGTAAATAATTAAAAACAGGAGGCAATATACTGAGTCTGACATGTCATTTAATCACAGATTTCACTATCTAAAGTATACACTGGAAAATTTTGCTAAAGAAATAAGAGAAAATGGGATGATAGGTTTTTTTTTCTCCTAGTTTAAAATTTTCCTCTTTCTAACTTTATGAGCAAGACTGTTCACATTATCTTTAGGGTACCTCCATGAATTTTACATATTGATATAAACAAAAATTGATATAAAAAATTATTGAATGCCTATTAGGTGGCAGGTATTGTGATAGCAAATAGGAGATATGGGAAAATGAAGAAAATGCCCTCTCTTCTCTAGAATTTTACAATACAGGAATGTAAGTACAGTACAGGCAGGAAAGCTACTAAGAACTGATCATAATGAAGCGAGACAACCCCTTAGTTATAATTGGTAATAGTAATTACATTTAGTGAGGTCTTCCTATTATCCTGAATTTCATACTTTATTTCATTTAATCCTCACAAACAACTACATGATGCATAGATTTTATCTGTGCTTTACAGATAATGAGATACTTTCAATTTGTAAAACCAAATCTCACAGTTAATAAGTAGAATATATTGAAATGCAGTTCTGTCCAAATATAAATTCAGTTTTCTTAACTATGTCTCCTTCCGTTAAGTAGAAACTGGTTCAACTTAAAGGAGTCAAGATTTTACATATAAGGGCTCCTGAGTGGCTCAGTCAGTTAAGCATCTGGCTTCTGCTCAGGCTGTGATCCCAGTGCCCTGGGATTGAGTCCTGCATCAGGTTTTCTGCTCCTGGGGGAGCCTGTTTGTCCCTCTGCCTCTCTCTTTCTCTCATGAATAAATAGATAAAATCTTAAAAAATATTTTACATATAAAGTAACAGTAGATCTGAAACTTCATTTTTCTTAAAGATCTTGTTTGTTTATGGGGGAGGAGGAGCAGAGGGAGAGGGACAAGCAGACTCCACGCTGAGTATAGAACCCAACATAGGACTTGATCCCATGACCCTGAGATCATGACCTGAGCCAAAGTCAAGAGTCAGTGCTTAATTGAGAGAGCCACCCAGGTGCCCCTAGATCTGAAACTTTAAAGATTGATAAAAGATAAAGAATGCACTAAAGGCCAAAGATATGAAAACTGGCAAGGCATAAATACATGAAAAGCATAATATAATCAGGTAAGATACAAGTTTAGCATGTTTAGCATAGAGTTTTTAACAGGAAAAGATGGGAGACAAATTAAAAGAAAGATAGTAAAGGTTCTCATGGGCTATGCTGAAGGTTATGAGCTTCATTTAAGGGGCCACAAAGCTGCAGTAAAAATAGTAATAGTTATCTATTGTAATAAATAATTTGGGAAGTGACACCATCTGACGAATACTTTCAAGGTGATATTACTGGCCTGGAACCTAGGGACAACCAAATATCTGCCCGAGTTCTCACCACATTTTTTTCAGCAAAAGTCCCAGAAGATTTATCGTATTCCAGTCATTGACACTATTGGGCCAGGGTGCCACCCCCCCAGGCTAGGCATCTGAGATAGGTCTTCAGTTTGTCACTTTGTTTTTAGTCTTCCTCCTTACTTTCTAATCTATCCTGATTATTTTGCCAACCACATTTTTGAATCTACTCAGAAGAGTAGTGATTGCCTCTTAAATCAAGTATAGATTCCTATAGTTACCTTATGCATCTGCCCCCAAGCTTTAATCCTATTTTCTCTCAGGAAGCCACACTGCAGCATTCAGACAATAATTTTACACCCACACTCTGCCTGTGTCCATACTGATTGCAAGCCAACTACATCACCTTTCCCCCTCACATTCATACAGCTAATATCCACTCATTCACGCTAGAGCTAGGCTCCTCAATTCCATGAGACCACTTCCTATATGCCAAATGTACGAGCCTTCTGATGCTGAAGTTCTATTGTAACTTATAGATTATCACAATCTAACTCTAAATAAAGATCCCATGTGCACTTGTATGCAGACCAACTAAAACTCAACCTCAAATTTTCTTCCAGCTCTAAGATTAATTATTTGTTTGTCACATTCACAGTAGGTGGGAAATAGCTTAGTACTGAAACATACAATTTAAAAGATATTTAAAACACTGATCCTTAGGCTTTTGGTACACAGCAGCTTTTGGTACACAGCAGCTTTTGGTTCACATAGCTCTGGCTTTACTGAACGTTCTGAAATTTACAGAACAATTCAGGCTTTCTACAGCCATTTCCTTTGAACAGAAAAGGAAACTCACCCCATAGGGGTACGGTCATGGGGAGACACTTTTGGTTGTAGGTACGCAATAATCAGCTTTGACTTATATCCATACTCTGGAAAATGGTGTTAAAAGGTAACTGAAGAACTCCAAATGGTTAGGAGCAATGAAATACTAGGATAATACACAAATTAATAGAAACACTTGTTGACATATGCTTAATATTTTCACAGCCATCTCATGCTGAATGTGGGCATGTCGTGTTACAATTATCTCTACTTATGACAAAGGAAATGATGATCATGGTTTCTTACTAGAGTGGGCCTCATCCAGGGAGAGCTCAAGGCTGAAACTGCAAAGCTTGTGTAGGTGCATTAAGGTAAAAAATTTTAATAGAAACAAAGTAGACAAGATAAGACTTGGTGGGATGGAAAGCATAAAACAACAGAATACATACCCAAACAAATGCCAGTATTCTGATTCTGGCATAGGGTACAGGTAGGTATAGGGACATCAGAAGGGATGTGGGGTCACTCACTCCCAGAAATGATGATGTGTCACACACATGGCACTCATGGTGAAGAGAGACAGGATTATCTCTTACACATTCATAACTTGGTACCCTTGCAGGTATTGGGAGAACTATTTATATCTGACTTTAATTTTCCACATCTTTCTTGTATAATTCTTAATTCACATTTGCCTGTTCATCTTTGGAGAACTCAGTCATTTATTTATTTTTTATTTTAAAGGTTGTTATTTATTTGTTTGAGAACAAGAGAGAAAGAGCAACAGAAAGAGCACAAGCAGGGGGTGGGGGCAAAGGCAGAGGGAGAAGCAGATACCCTGCTGATCAGAGACCCAGACATGGAACTTGATCCCAGGACTCCAAGATCATGACCTTAGCCAATGGCGGTTGCTTAACCAACTGAACCACCCAGGTTCCCTCAATCATCTATTTTATGTACATGTTGCTCTTGGGTCTCACATATTCCTCATCAGAGAATTTTTTCTCTACCCTAAACCAGAATTCACCTCTGCTCCACCCATTCATCCAAGGTATGATGAAAATGAAGACCCAAACCTAAGATAGTAAAATTAAAAAGCTGTTAACAATATTATAGTTGCTAATATATAGTTGGTTCTAATATTTTTCAGTAATTATATCCTATAAAATCACCATGAAGACTGAATTATCAAATAGTGAAGCTTTACTCTTAGAGGAAATACAGGATTAGGTTCCTCTGAGTTTCTGATCACAATGTTTTCATTGAGTAAAAAGTATATAACTTTGTCTTGTGTGTAATTTCTGTTTAAAGACACCTTTTTAATATACATTTTTGATTCGTCGACACTGAACTCACAGCCAACAACATTGTAATGCACACCTGAACAAGGATATATAAGAAATATTTTCTCTGTAATGCACATCACCACCTTCTTGTGCTTGGGAACACTAGACAACACTATGCTTGTGGACTGTTTCAAGTAGCAAAATCACTAACAAACAGAAGAAAAATATTTAAAAATGTGACACTAAATAGGCCATGAAAATCATACTTGTTTACATTATGAAAGCCAAAACAAGAAAAAGAAGGCAGAGCATTGCCTTTTTTTTAAAAAAAAAAACCTCAGCTGGGAACATGTGTACTAGGTGACTCAAATAGTTTCCCACCTGTGCATGTGGGAAAATGATTGCAAAAATGCCACAGGTATTGATTTTGGGATTACAAACAAATTTTAGTGAGTAAGAAAAATCATAAGTATGGAATTGTGAAGACAGACTGGATAGAGAAGAGTCTGGAAGAGGAACCAATATGGGAGAGATTAACAATTTTAGCTTGTCATATTTAGAGTTTCGGGAAAAGTTCTCTTGGGCTATTTAATTTTTTTTAAAGATTTTATTTATTTATTTGACAGAGAGATTACAGGTAGGCAGAGAGGCAGGCAGAGAGAGAGAGAGAGGGGGAAGCAGACTCCCCGCTGAGCAGAGAGCTGATGTGGGGCTCAATCCCAGGATCCTGAGATCATGACCTGAGCCGAAGGCAGAGGCTTCACTGAGCCACCCAGACGCCCCTGGGCTACTTATAATTATGAGACAATTTACCTAGTAAGAGAAAAGAGTAAAAGAGAAAAACATGTTGGGGCCAGTCGTCATAGATAACTGATGATGTACAGAATTATATAGAAAAGTCAATCAGAGGAAAAGATTGGAATTTGGGCAAGAACAAGTTGTGCTGAGAAATGAGAACCCTAATCAATCAAGCAAACTAATTACCTTCTTTTTTTTTAAGATATTTTATTTTATTTTATTTTATTTTAATTAGTGAGAGAGAGGGAGGGGGGAGAGGTTAAGGGAGAGAGAGAGAGAAAAATCCCAAGCAGGGCGTGGAACCACATGTGATACAGAGCTTGATCTCAGGACCCTGAGATCATGATTGTAGATGAAATCAAGAGTCAGACATGCAACAAACTGGGCCACTCCAACCAAGAGGGAATATAATATTTAGGCTGTGAGGCTAGCCTTTATTAATATAGAATGATTATAGTTGTCAAAAAAAGCCATATAAACTTATTGGCCTTTATAATTACTGGTGTCAGTCTCCAATATCTTCATATTTCCCCTACCACTGTCAGCTGGATTCATTACTACTTCTCATTTTCAATATGCTTTCCAACCTGCTTCTCAATATGGCAGAAAACTTTAAAATATCTTAGCCATTCTTAGTCCATTTAGCTCAAATGTGATGGGACTTAACATTAAATATGCCCATATTAGTTCTTCTAATGCTGAAACCAGAGGCTCCCTTAAGCTTGGTGATTTCATTATACGGATATGAGGTTAACGATACCAGAATTCCAGATGCAAAATCTCAAGAGTGGATTTCTGGTTATTCCCTACAATAATATGGTTATTCCCTGCTAACCTGTCTAGTGCCTTATCCCCTCCCTGGGCACAGTGTCAATGGCTAGTCTCATATTACGTAATAATTGACTTACATCATGTACTACCTTTCTGTCATTATACCTAATGTTGCTAGTCCCTAGATTCCTTCCCGTCGTATTATGTTCAACTTTAGGGAGCCTTCATTACTTTAAAAGAGGAACTTTATTTCTTGGTATTACATACTCTGGTTGAAGACTACTATAACCTCTGAAAACTGAAGTTAGGATGCCAACTTAATTCTATGTTTATATCCCAAACGGCCCTCACAAGTCAGTGCCTGTTTTTTGAATTCGACAAATCAATACCAATATTTTGCTTTAAAAAATCCTAATATAGAAAAGAAACAATCCCATAAAACATATATAAAACTTTTGAATTCCTTACTGTATTTCCAAGTAGTAAAAACATTCTATTCATGCTGATTTTTGCATCTATAGAATTAACAGTGGCTGTATAGCATGTGATCCTGCTAAGGGTTGAAACCTTTAGATTTTAACCTTTTCTTTTCCAGGCCTTCTATAATCAGCTCTTTATGGAAGTGTCCTTCTTACTTGACTCTCTCATTTCATTTTTATTTTTTGATATCACGTGATCTAAGATATTCATTAGTCTCTGACTTTCTGATTACTTTTTGCCTTTCACAGCATACATGCTAACCAAATCATGTTTCATGATCCCACCTGATAAGCTATTTCCATGCAACTTTGCTTTCCTTTGCCTTTCCAAGTATTTATTGCCTCTCTCACTGTCATTTTCTATAACTTTACTGCATCCATTTCCAATAGCACTGCCCTAAATTTGTGTATTCAACTGGTCATAAGAGTTTTGCTAGCAGCATTGTATCCCTATCAGTTCTTCAGATTCAATATGTGGAAATGGTGCATTCCTACTGAAAAGTTTGCTTACTCTAATTAGCACTTTTTTTGCTAAAACAAATGCTGTATTCATAAGACCAGCAGTGCATCAGCTCCTGAAATCTTGATTGCAGCACTTTATTTAGCACTTTATCCTTTTTTCTCTCTACCTGCCCAAATCTTGCCACTTGGCACTTCTAAATAATCACAAAGAAAGTGCAAGCACTTGTCTAACATATTCCATAGACAGTTGGTACTTTGCTATTGTGGAGTGAAACTTTCAAGATCATTTACCAAAGAATACTTGTCAGTGTAATCTCATGCTGTATTGAACTTCAGATCTTTATACTAATTCTTATTTTCTTCTGGTCCTACCCTATTAAAAGGCAGCATGATGGGGGGTAAAACAATACGGCCCTAGGACTGATCTTATTTTTCTCAATCAACCTCTCTGGGTACTGACAAAAGTAGAATAGTTTTATTACTATTGTTCTCATTCTAAAATGGGTAGTCCATGATCTAGCTGCATTCACTTCAGATTTTGAAACACCTGAGAACAAAGGTGTTATTAAGTTATCCAGAGGATAACCAAAATAAAAAACATACACAGGTAAATATACATTGAGTTCTTTTAGTGTATCTGATCCTGTATCAGTATATGTCTTTTGCATTGTCTCACAAAACTGTTATATATTACCTACTATCAACTGTTTTTACATATTATAAAAGTTATACTCCAAGAAATTAAATAATGTAGTGGTCATATAAACAAATCATACCTGTTCTGTCTGAATCCAAACCTTGTGCTTTTTCATATTCTCCATGCTTCTGTTCCTGTATTCACTCTTTGATTGGCAAAACTGTGAAGAATTATATATTGTTATTCATCAGTCTTGAGTTATTACCGAAAAAGCCACACAACAGAATGGTATACTTATACAGCTACTACAAATAAATTCTGAAACATGCATATGTCTAATTTGGTGAAGATTCCAGGATACAATTAAAACGACTTATTATTTTATTACATATAATAATAATATAACTTACATGATTAAGTTATATTAATAAGTAATAATATAACTTATTCTTACATTGACTTGCCATTAATCAACACTCCCCTTTTTGGACTATTTGTTTTTGTTTGAACTATTTGTTAACTGTTTGTTTTTGTTTGGATTATTTATTAACCGGTTTTTGATCTGTTCAAATATCCCAATATTTCAGGCTTTCCCTTCAGAGAGAGTGATGGCTAGCTAAGTTAAAGGAATACTAATGTGAACATTCTGATGCTACAGTCACACCACTGGATAGGCAAGCACTCCACACTCCAAGGCACAACTGTGTCACAGCTGGCAAGGTAAGCATCCCAACCACTCCCCCCAACACTAGAGCTGTCCCAATGAGCCGCAGCCACACCACAGCCAGAAGAAAATCAGGAAAAATGAGGATAAAATGATAAATATTTTCCAAATTAAAAAACAAGACAAAACCTCAGAAAAAGATTTTAATGAAATGGAGAAAAATAATGCACCTGATAAAGAGTTCAAACTAATAGTTCTTAAGATGCTCACTGAACTCAGGAGAAGACCAGATGAACACAGTGAGAACATCAATGAAATTACAGAAAATATAAGACAATAAGAAACAGAAGTCAGAGTATTGAAGAATATAGTAAGTGAACTGAAAAATACAGTAGAAGGGTTCAACAGCAGACTGGATAAAGCAGAAGAATGGATCAGCAAAACAGAAGACAAAGCAATGGAACTCTCCCAGACAAAACACCAAAAAGAAAAAAAAGAAAAAAAAAAGGTGAAGCTACTTTAGGAGATCTATAAGACAACATCAAGCAGAATAACATCTGCATTATAGAGTTCATGAAAGGAGAAGAGGAAAAGAAAGGGGGAGAAAATTTATTTGAAGAAATAATGGCTGAAAATTCCCTAATCTGGAAATGGAAATAGATATCCCTGACCAGGAATCCCTGGTCATTCAATACATGGCATTCAATACAAAAAATCCAAAGAGATCCACATCAAGACACATTATGATTACAAGGTCAAAAATTAAAGATAAAGGGAGAACCTTAAAAAGCAACAAGGGAAAAACAACTTGTTACATACAAAGGAAACTCCATGTGGGTATCCCCAGATGGGAGTAGAAAGTACTGAAATGAAGTAACAGACAACTTCTAACCAAGATATTCTGCCAAGCAAGGTTATTTTTCAGAATAGAAGAAAAGATAAAGAGTTTTCTAGATAAGCAAAAGCTAAAGGAGTTCATCAACAGTAAATTGGTTAGTATAAAAGAGACAAGAAATAACAAGTGTTGGCAAAGATGTGGAGAAACTGGAACACTCATACAGTATTGGTGAGAATGTAAACTGGTACAACCACTGTGGAAAACAGTATGGAAGTTCCTAAAAATATTGTGAAAAAAAATAGAATTACCATATGATCCAGCAATTCTATAATTCTATTCCTAGGTATGTATCTGAAGAAAATGAAAACTCTAATCAAACATATATACATGTTTGCAAGCAAATATATCTATCTCTCTCTATATATACATAGATAGATACAGATACAGATAGATATAAATATAGATATATGCATATCCATAAACACAAACACGCACACCCCCCATTGTTCATTGAAGCATAATTTACAGTAGCTAATATATGGAGGCAACCTAAGTATCCATAAAAAGATGAATGGATAAAGCAGATGTGGCATACAATATACAATGGAATACTACTCAGCCATAAGGAATAATAAGATCTTGCCACTTGTGACAACATGGATGAAACTTGAGGGTATTATGCTAAGTGGAATAAGTCAGCAAGACAAAGACAAATACTGCATGATTTTACTTATAAGTAATCTAAAAATCAAAACAAATGAACTAAATAAAAAAAACAACTTAGAGAAAATACAGAGAACAGACTTATGTTTGCTGGAGGGGAAAGGTATTAGAGGGGAGGAAAATGGGTTAGGGAATCAAGAGGTACAAACTTCCAGTTATAAAACAAATAAGTCAATGTGATGAAGAATATGAAGAATACAGTCAATAATATTATGTCAACTTTGTATGGTGTCAGATGGTTAACAACTTTACTGTAGTGATCAGTTGTCACTGTATACAGATGTTGAATCACTGTGTTATAAACATGAAACTAATATAAATGGTATACCATTAAGAAAAATGATTAATAAAGACATAATAGATTATAGCTGCTAAGGTTTCCTCACCAACACTTAATCTGAACCTTACGAATACTCAGTATTTTATAATACATACTGAACATTAAAATATTGTATAATAAGCATCTCTATTCATTCTCATTTACACACCAAACATTATTTGGCTGTCTGTATATGTGAGATACAGATGAAATGTAGAAATATCTCAGACTTGGGTGCCTGGGTGGCTCAGTGGGTTAAAGCCTCTGCTTTATCATGATCTCAGAGTCCTGGGAGCAAGCCCCACATTGGGATCTCTGCTCGGCAGGGATCCTGCTTCCTCCCCTCTCTCTCTGCCTGCTTCTCTGCCTACTTGTGATCTCGGTCTGTCAAATAAATAAATAAAATCTTTAAAAAAAAGAAAAAGAGGGCACCTGGGTGGCTCAGTGGGTTAAGCCGCTGCTTTGGCTCAGGTCATGATCGCAGGGTCCTGGGATCGAGTCCCACATTGGGATCTCTGCTCGGCAGGGAGCCTGCTTCCTCCTCTCTCTCTGCCTACCTCTCTGTCTACTAGTGATCTCTCTCTGTCAAATAAATAAATAAAATCTTTAAAAAAGAAAAAAAGAAATATCTCAAACTCATTACCATCAAGCCTCACCTGCCCAAGGTGATTTTATTTTGTCAATTTTCTCTCTCACTTAACAGTGACTAGGTAGTAAGGTCTCAACAAGTATGAAAATCCTCAGAGCTATGACAGATTGTTCTCTTTCTCTAGATCTATTCAACATATCTCTTGACTTTTCTGCTACTGAAATTATTAGCTTGTCTATTTCTCCAAGAACACTGTGAGCTTCTTAATGCTAGTAGTATTTGCTTTATGTTTAGTACTATAAATGGCAATAATAGATGCTTAATATAATTACTGAACTAAAAGGAAAATTCCCCATTTTCAAAGCCAATTAAATAATCAATCCACTGATAATCTATTGTGGAGACCATTACAACTGCCTCTTCATTCTTTTCACTACAGATTTTCTCCAACCTCACCTTAAAAAAACCAGATCTGACTGGAATGGTTCAAACACAGCTAGACTCCAACTAGCTGGTGACTGTCCCCACTTTTTACTAATACAACTCATTTATTACTGTGGCAACAATTCCCCAACTGAAGCAAATAATAATAATGAATTTTCCAGCCTCCCATATAGTTGGGAGAGGCCATGTGACTAGCTAGTCAATGAGATGTAAGCAGGGTCATTCTAGGAAAGTTCTTTAAAAGTGTTTCCACTTATCACATTTGGAGCTCTGGCAGAAATGATGGATCACTCATGAGACAACTTTAAGTTAGAAGGCCCTACTCAACTGATGAGTTGAGACTGAAAGGAGTCTTAGTCCATGATGATCAAGTTCTCACTTATTTTTGGTCTGTGTGAGAGAAAAACAAACATAAGTTTTATTTAAACAACAATTAGAATTTTCTCTCAAACACAGCTAGCTGTATCTAGACCTGAGCAGACAAAATAAGTCAAAGTTAAACAATAGTCTTTTAATAGTAATTATTAAAAATAATATGTAAGATAGTATTTTAAGAACATTAAAGAACAAGAAATTGAAGAGGACACAAAGAAATGGAAAATATTCCATACTCATGGATTGGAAGAACAAATACTGTTATAAAATGTCAGTATTACTCAAAGCAATCTATATGTTTAATGCAATTTCTATCAAAATACCAAAAGAATTTTTCACAGAGCTAGAAAAAACAATCCTAAAATTTATATGAAACTACAAAAGATGCCAAATAGTCAAAGCAACCTTGAAAAAGAGAAGCAAAGCTGGAGGCATCACAGTGTTGAACTTCAAGTTATATGACAAACTGTAGTCATCAAAACAATATGGTACCAGCACAAAAATAGATGCACAGATCAATAGAACAAAATAACCAGAAATGAACCCACAGCTACATGGTCAATTACTCTTCAATAAAACAGGAAAAATTTCCAATGGGAAAAAGTCTTTTGTAGTGTTGGGAAAACTGGACAGCAACGTTCAAAAGAATGAAACTGGAACACTTTCGTACAACATACTCAAAAATAAATTCAAAATGGACGTAAGACATATATATATGAGATCTGAAACCATAAAAATCCCAGGGAAGAATATAGGCAGCAAACTCCTTGATATTGGCTGTAGCAATGTTTTTCTATGTCTCCTGAGGCAAGGGAAACAAAAGCATAAATAAACTTCTTAGACTTTATCAAAATAAAAAGCTATGCATAGGGATGCCTGGGTGGCTCAGTTGGTTGGACGACTGCCTTCGGCTCAGGTCACGATCCCGGAGACCCGGGATCGAGTCCCGCATCAGGCTCCCAGCTCCACAGGGAGTCTGCTTCTCCCTCTGACCTTCTCCTCGCTCATGCTCTCTCACTGCCTCTCTCTCAAATAAATAAATAAAATCTTAAAAAAAAAAAAAGCTATGCACAGTGAAGGAAACAATGAACAAAATTAAAAGGCAACCTACAGAATGGGAGAAGACATTTGGAAATGACATATCTGGTAAAAGGTTAGTATCCAAAATATATAGAGAACTTATCCATTTCAACACCCAAAAAACAATCCAATTGAAAATGGACAGAAGACGTGAACAAAAAAATTTTCCAAAGAAGATACACAGATGGCCAACAAACAGGTGAAAAGATGCCTAATATATCACTGATCATCAGGGAAATGTAAATCAAAACTATGGTGAGAAATCACTTCACACCTATCAGAATGGCTAAACTCTAAACAAGAAACAACAGCATTGGCAAGGATGTGGTGCAAATGCAAACTGGTGCAGGTACTCTGGAAAACAGTATGGCAGTTCCCCCACAAAAGTTAAAAATAGACCTACCTAAGAGCCAGCAAATCACACTATTGTGTATTTACCCAAAGAATACAAAAACACTATTTCAAAGTGATGCATGCACCCCTATGTTTATAGCAGCATTATCTACAATAGCCAAGTTATGGAAACAGCCTAAGTATCCACTGATTGACGAATGGATCAAGAAGAAGGGTTGTATACATTTATAGTAATATTGTGTTAAACATTAAATAATATTGTAAATACTAAAAAATATTATTGTATCATAAGAAACTCAGATCTTGCTGTTTGGAACAGCATGGATGGAGCTAGAGGGTGTAATGCTAAGTTAAATTAAATCAGTCAGAGAAAGACAAATAAAATATGATCACATTCATATGTGAAATTTAAGAAATAAATATAAAAAGGGTTGAGAGAGAGAAAGAGAAACCAAGAAACAGATTTTTAATTATAGAGAACAAAATGATAGTTACCAGAATGGAGGTGGGGGGACGGATGTGTGAAATAGGTGATGGGGATTAAGGAGTGCACTCACTGTGATGAGCACTGGGTGATATATGCAAGTGTTGAATCCCTATACTGTATTACTGAAATTAACATAACACTATATGTTAGCTATACTGGAATTAAAATAAAAATTTAATTAAAAAATAAAAATGGGGGTACCTGGGTGGCTCAGTGGGTTAAAGCCTCTGCCTTCAGCTCAGGTCATGATCCCAGGCTCCTGGGATCGAGCCCCGCATGGAGCTTTCTGCTCAGCAGGGAGCCTGCTCCCCTCCCCACTGCCCTGCCTGCCTCTCTGCCTACTTGTGATCTCTGTCTGACAAATAAATAAATAAAATATTTACAAAAAAGTAAATAAAGAGTAGCTCCCACCTCCATGTCACCTATTCACTTATAAAAAAATAAAATAAAATAAAAATAAAATAAATGTCCCCATAAAGATAGGTGAAAATAAACTCTACAGTTCTATTGCCACAAAAAAAAAAGAATACTAAAGTGTATGTATGACTAATGATTGTTTCATAAAAACACAATGAATTCATTGGTTGTTTAAAGTGTACAGATAAGATAAGGTGGAAGGACAATTAAAATAAACAGCTGAAATTTTGATTTGTATGTATATATAGTTGCTTCTTCTACAACTGGTTAGTAGCTAAATTTGACTTATAAAGTAACAATAAACCAATACCATCATGGATTTTCAAAATGCTAGCTACCAAAAATAATCTTATTTATTTATTTATTTGACAGAGAGAGAGAGAGAGAGATCACAAGTAGGCAGAGAGGCAGGCAGAGAGAGAGGGGGGAAACAGGCTCCCTGCCGAGCAGAGAGCCCGATGTGGGACTCGATCCCAGGACCCTGAGATCATGACCTGAGCCGAAGGCAGTGGCTTAACCCACTGAGCCACCCAGGCGCCCCCAAAATAATTTTTAAATCATTAAATTAATAAGTCATTGTAGATTTAACAAGATTATTTATTTTGTAAATCAGACTTTCAGCACATCGATCTAACTAAACTGATCTTGTGAAGATTCGTGGAAGAAACACATTCTGAACTTGCTAGATAGCAACAACACTGAATATGGATCACTCAAGAAGATACAGAAAATATCATTACATGTCTCTCAGAATGAGTACTCTTACAGCCAACATTAAAGGAAAAATTAGCCAATACCGAGTGAAATATACACTTTACATACAACACTGAAATTCCAATCCTAGGCATTTACCAAAAAGAAATTAAAAATTAGATGTATTAAAAAAACAGAAAATAAAAACCTTCTAACATGAATTTGTACAAAAACATTATTCATAAACCTTAAACCTGAAAGAATTAAAATGTTCTTCAACATTTGGGAAATGTATAGCAAAATAAAAACTGAATGTGGGGCACCTAGGTGGCTCAGTCAGGTAAGCAACTGACTCTTGATTTCTGCTCATGTCATGATCTCAGTCAGGGTGGTAAGATGGAGCCCTGCATTGGGCTGCAGGCTGGGCGTGGAGCCTGATGAAGATTTTCTCTCTCCCTCTCCCTTTATTCCTCTCTCCCACCCTGCTCTTGCACATGCTCTCTCACCCTCTCTCTCTAAAAACAAACAACAACAAAAACTGAATCCAACCATAAAATGGCATACTGCTAAGCAATAAAAAGGAACAAACTATTGATATTTACAACAAGATGGATGAATCTCACAGGTATTAAGTTAAATGAAAGAAACCAGACTCAAAAGACACATTTATATGATGTTATAAAATGGCAAAATTTTAGGGACACAACATAGATTAGTGGTTGCCAGAGGTTAGGAGTGAGGTAGGTCATGAACATGAAGAGGAGTGGGGAAAACCTGGGGTTTGATATAATTGTTTTATATGTTGACTGAGGATGGCTACATGACTTTGCCAGAACTGTTAGAACTGAATATTTTAAGTATGAATATTACTATCAATAAAAGAAAATATGGGGAAGTATATGTGTTCTTAGATGAACAAAAAAACATTGAGAATGGAACTTCTGGAATCATCCTGTTTCTGCCACAGTAAGGATACAATTACCTTGTTTTCATGAATTATAAAAGAGAGGGAAAGTTTAAAAAAATCAATGAGTTAAGTATCTACCATAATAAATTAGAAACAGAAAATTACACATAAATTATATATACATGAAAGAGAATAAATTAATAGAGAAAACATATCTAATGTGATGAAAAAGAACAACAAAGTCAGAAATTGATCCTTTGGAAAAGCTATTAAATTAATAGATGTCTGTTTCTTAATGGATCAAGAGAAAAAGATAAAACACAATTATTCAATGTAAGGAATGAAATGAATTGTGCATATCATGGAGATATTAAAATAAAACTAAGTTAGTTTGAATTACTTTATATCAATATTATTTGAGTTTTAAAGTATGATATGGACAAATTTCTAGAAAATGAACTTTTTCAAAAATTGTCTTAAGAGAATTTAAAATCTTAAGTTTAGATGGCACCATTAACATGTTGTTTTTAACATTCATATAAAAATTAATTTGATATCTGCCATAAATTTTCCAGTAAATACAAAGAAGCATGTATTTCAAAACTTGTTTTATATAGCCAGTGTATACTAGAAAACATTATTTAAAAATGGTAGAAGAAAGGAAAATAGTCTAATCTACATAATCATAAATATAGTTGCATATTCTTAAGCAAAAAAGTAAATGAATCAAGTAATAGCTAAGTAGAACAATAAGCTCCATAAATATGAGTTTACTATATAGTTTGACTCATTACTAGAAAATGAGTCAGTGTAACCTACCATACAAAAAGATAAAAGGGGGACGCCAGGGTGGCTTAGTTGGTTAAGCAGCTGCCTTCGGCTCAGGTCATGATCCCAGCGTCCTGGGATCGAGTTCCACATCGGGCTCCTTGCTGGGCAGGGAGCCTGCTTCTCTGCCTCTGCCTGCCACTCTGTCTGTGCTCGCTCTCTCACTCTCTCTCTGACAAATAAATAAATAAAATCTTAAAAAAAAAAGATAAAAGGGTATATATAACATGATAAACTCCAATTATATAAGAAAAAAGTGTCTGTTGATAAAATTCAACATACTTTGAGGCTAAAAAATAAAAGATTTCTGGTTCCACATATAAGGATAATATATAGTAATATATAGTTTACATAGAGAAAGAATCTAGTAAGTGGTTAAAAGCTCAAAATGTGTTTTAAACATGCTGTAAAAAAATGAGTTAAATGTTCTTCCGTAGTAATTGCCTGCTCTAAGAAAATATGCAGTCCATGGCTAAAAGCTAAAGTAAGCTGGTTCCTGGGCAAATCCTTCCCAAAAGTACAGAGGTTTCTCAACTTCACACGTCCAAATACGTGATACTCATAGGTGATGAAAGTGAAGTAACATTCCATGAAATATTGGAACTCTTTTGTTATCCAGTCAACTCATTATCTTTCCAACTGGAAATTTTAATAGCAAAACCAAATTGAGATCCAGAGGGTGTCTTGGGAGGAGGGGACTGGGTCATGGGTGTTTATGATGTTAGTGGAGGAACCAAGTCAGGAGGAAGGAGGACCTGGTTTTTAACTTTTCTGAGCTGTGCTGCACTCCAGAGCCTGGTGTCCTGCCACAAGGCCAGTTAGAGCAAGGTAAGGAAGAAAAACCAGTAAAATAAATGGAAGATCTATCAGTGCCTCAAGGCTCTGGACTAGTAGATTGTGACCTCAGCTTGGCACAGTCTTTTGTAATCCCAGAAAACCCTGCCCTCTTAATTTTATTTTTCTTAAGTTATTATCTTTCTGTCTTCTTCTGTCATATTCTTTCTTTTGTTGCTAAAGACTTTCTAAAATGAAAGCCTGGATGGTAGCCTATTACTTCTGCTTTTAATCTTTCTCTGATACAATCAAGCATAGTCCCTAGTTGAATGTGATAAAAAAGGAAAATATATATAGAGAGAGGATGTATGGAGGGGAATAAAAATCACAAGTTAATATGTACCCATATGTTCAGTAACTTGGCCTTACTGCCTAGAATTTGTGCTGGAGTCCACAATCAAATACAAAGTGTCTAACATCCTAGAGTTAACTCTAAGTGTAGCCTGTCTTCTCCTCTGTGTCCTCAGAGCCCCACCAGGGAGGACCACCAAAGTCAGTGATTACAAAGTGAATAATGAAACTATTTCATGGTCAGACCCCACTTATTTGAGACTCCTCAATAAACCAGTAATGGGTCTCTCCCATTAACAATCGACCACACATTATTTTCTTCACCCCTGTAACTCATTCTGGTTTATGAGGTCATTTAACTTGGAAAAAACAGAATCCTGCATATATCCTCTTTATTCCCAAATCCCTCAAATAGTTGTATAAGATTATGGCAAGAACTGTCTTAATTGGTTATACTGATTTAAGAATGGAATTATGCTGTTAATGAACCATGTGATGAGGATTCTAGCCAGGTCTGCTAAATAGGATGGTATATTTATAAATTTTTAACTTCTCTGAAACACAAAAGGGGGTGGGGGAGGATATTTAGCACATAAGTATGTAAGCAGGATTACCAGATATAACAAATACAAATACAGAATACCCAATTAAATTTGAATTTCAGAAAAATGTGGGGTTTTTTTAGTATAATTATGTCCCAAATACTGCAAGGAACATCTTTAAAGCCAAAAATTTAGATTTTGTTTATCTGAAATTAAAAGTAAACTAAGTCTCCTATATTTTATTCAGCAATGCTGCAGGATGTCAGCTATCTCATAATATAGGTTTGCATTTAGATCTCTGTCGCCAGATTTTTCTCTGCCTTAACGATCTATGCATCTACAAATGGAATGAGCTTTATTAGTAAGAAATGCAGCAATTGATTTTTCAATATATTTGATGGAAATGGGGAAAGGAATAACATAAGAAATGTCATACTGACTGAAACCATTTTATGATCTGAAGCTTCAATTTCTATCATTAATAGTCCATTTCTTTCTTGTCTTTTATTAGAATTCCTTTTTAAATATGAACTGCTAGTGTGTAGTATCATTCAGTTCTAATGCAACTAGATGTCAAAAATGTAATTCTCTTTTGTGTCAGTTTCAGGTAAGTTCCACAGATACCAAAAAGTATTTTTATAGACCTCAGGTGATAGTTGTCTATGTAGGCTTTGGAAAGCAGTTACCTTAAGATCACATTAGTAACAATTAGCCTAATTCCCAACTTGAGAGCATGAAATTATTAAGATTTAAGAAATTGGGAAAGAGGATTTTTTTGAGGGGAGCCATCCTTAGAATTCAGTGAGATACCCTCCTCTCATGGAAAAGGTGGATGTTTGTTTTCTCTCCTATCACCACCTCAGTGAGAAGAGCTACAGGGAGATATTTTAAAGATCATAATGCTTTCCTGGAGTGGAATACTATTTGATTTAAGCATTAAACAAATAAACAAAAGAAAAAGAGAAAATGATCTATAAGTAGAAGTCTGGCTGAAGTAGTTTGTGGAGGCAGGCTGTAAGACTATTTGGGGGAAAATAACTGCTTTTACTGAAAGCAGGCCATAGTCTTATGTTCCTAGCAGACCAGATATGGTAGGAGTATCAGTTAGTTAGAGGTAGTTTTAAAATCCCAAGAGGGTTTCTTACAAGCAGTGAGACTAGTTTGTTAGAGGCTGAGGGAAGCTAACATATGGCAAACCAAAATAAGCTTTGGCCACTTCTAGGTAGTTCCAGTTGCAGGCATTCAGGAGCAGATCACCAAGACATCTATGAAAGGAGTAAAAGAGACATATTCAGCTTTAAGTAGTGGCCAAAAATAGGGGAAACAAAGCTAGTTCAAAGAACGCCAGTCTCACATGACATTTTCTGTACTTATCTCTGTGTCTTTCCCCTCTAAAACCTACAGGAACCAGGGAACTTAGTGAGTCGGGGAGGATGGAAGAAGGACTTCCTAGGTAGGGAAACAGAAAAAGATGTAATCATAAGCCATCCCCAAATGCCAATTATCAACCCAATGCTGGCCTAAGTTGAGGGAGAAGTCAGAGAAATTTAAACCTGAAATGAAGCTCTGAGTTCCTGCTATTCTATGAAAGAAATATTTTAAATACTAAATGAGTCTATTCTTGGGTTGAAAGTAACCAGAGGACTGCTTATTATCTGAATGACTACAGAAATTCTGCGACTTGCTCAAGATAAACCTTGCAAAGTCATGAGAAGAAAATGGCTGACATAGTGCATCTGCAAGGTAAACAGAGATTTTTGTCTGACCTTCAGAGCAGGGGTCAACTAACTTTTTCTGTAAAGGGCCAGATAGTAAATATTTTGGGTTTTGGAGGCCAACAAGAAAAATTGAGGATATTATGTAGTTGGTTATAAAACTAGTTAAAACATAGTTTTTAAAAAGATTTTATTTATTTGTCAGAGAGAAAAGGAAGGAGAGAGACAGAGAGCACAAGCAGGGAGAGCTGCAGGAAGAGGGAGAAGCAGACTCCCCATGTAGCTAGGAGCCCAATGCGGAACTCAATCCCAGGACCTTAGGATCATGACCTGAGCCAAAGGCAGCCGCTCAACCAACTGAGCCAGCCAGGCATCCCAAAACACAAAATTTTTATTAAATGAAGTAAAAATGTAATAATACCTGAGTAATTTTATTTTATTTTTTGGTAATATAGGTCTACAAATGAGAATGGAATTCTCTTTTAGGGGATGACATTTTACATAATTGGGCTTAAAAATCAGCAATCCTTTTATCAAATCAATTACTGACGTTCATTTGCAAAATCAATTCTTACTCACAAGTCATACAAAAATAGACAGTGGGCTAGATTTGACTCATGGGCCATTGTTCCTACACCCAGCATAGAGTCCCAATGTTTTCATCAAACTCATTATAATTTTACTTGAGTAATTACCTGAGAACTCCTAAATGAAGCTGGCAGGAGTAAAGCAGAGTAAGAGGCATGAGAGACAGTTGTCAAGCCCAAGGAGGGAGAAAAGTGGGAGCCTACAACATATCACACTTCCTCTGTTTCTAGTGACTTCTCTTGTGGTAAATACCATCTTATGGTAACCTTGTTTCATTGGCAACTACACAAACTATCAATTGATACCAAAATCTGCAAAAAAAAGAATTTTCCAAAGGGAGATGAGAGATCACAAAGACACTCCTCTCATACAAGAAAGTAACTAAGAGGAAAAATAGGAAAGGTAAGATGGCAGAGAGTAACAGGCTGAGATAACATCAGGTCTCAGGAATTCAGTTAGATAGTTATCAAAACATTCTGAACACCTACAAATCCAACAGGATATCAAAGAGAAGAAGAGAAGCAATTCTACAAACAGAAAATTGACCACTTTCTGAAAGTTTATCTTAACGATATCTTTCTTTAAAAAAAATATTTTGAACCTTCATTATTATAGTCATATTTTATCCTTCATTGTATATAACTTTATTTTTTCTATACATATAGGGTTTTTTCTTCTAAAAAATTTTGGGATACACCTTCTAATAGATCAAAATATACCCTAAATCTAGCACAGGGCTTTGTTCTAGTCTCCAGCCTGAGCAAATTCTCTCCACTTTCTTTTCCTTTCTTTTCCCAACCAACTTATCTTATCAACTCCTTTTTTAGAATTTTTTAAAAAATTTTCATCTTTATAGTCATATTCCATCCCTTCATCATGTTTACCCTTATTTTGTGTGTGTGTATATATATATATATATTTTTTCTTTCTTTAAAATTTTGGGAGGTAGTTTCTTCTAAGAGACCAAAATACACCCAAAATCAAGTGGGTGGCTCTGTTTTATTATTATAATAATATAATATTATAAAAAATATGATTATTATAATATCGATCTATCTATCTATATACATATTTTAATTAAAAAAACTTTTAGACTACTTTTTTTAAAAGATTTTATTTATTTGACAGACAGATATCACAAGTAGGCAGAGAGGCAGGCAGAGAGGGAGGGGAGAGCAGGCTCCCTGCTGAGCAGAGAGCCTGATGCGGGGCTCGATCCCAGGATCTTGGGATCATGACCTGAGCCGAAGGCAGAGGCTTTAACCCACTGAGCCACCCAGGTGCCCCTGGACTACTTTTTACCCCCTTGCTTCTCCCCACAATTTGGGGTCTCTTCTGATTTGGTTAACACACATTTTTCTGGGGTCTTTGCCACCCTTTTAGTATTTTATTCTCTCGTTCACATATTCTTATCTGGATAAAATGACAAGGTGGAAAAACTCACCACGAACAAAAGAACAAGAGGCAGTACCGAAGGCTAGAGACCTAATCAATACAGACACTGGTAACATGTCAGATCTAGGGTTCAGAATGACAATTCTCAAGGTGCTAGCTGAATGTGGGGGGGCTAGGGGAATAGGGAAGGAAAAAATGAAACAAGATGGGATCAGGAGGGAGACAAGCCATAAGAGACTCTTAATCTCACAAAACAAACTCAGGGTTGCTGGGAGGAAGGTGGTAGGGAGACGGTGGTTGGGTTATGGGCATTGGGGAGGGTATGTGCTATGGTGAGTGCTGTGAAGTATGTAAACCTGGCGATTCACAGACCTGTACACCTGGGGTTAATAATACATTATATGTTAATAAAAGATTAAAAATTTTTTAAAAAGCAACTAAGATGTTTGTTCCATATATTTCTTCTTACTGGCCCTCTCAAAAGAATTGGTCAAGTTAAGTTGGTGCCATTTTTAAGGGCTCTGACATAAGTAAATGATAATCTTCACAATGTATTTAATCAATATCTGAAATTATGTTAATTTTGCTCTGAATGGGAGATGAGATTTCTTCAGTAGAAAACACACTACTATAAATAATATTACATTTAAATCTGTGGCACTTTAGCATTTTCAATATTTTTCTCTAGAGTAAGGTACCCAAAATTAAAAACCCCAAAATGTACTGATATAGTTTGATTCAGTGTTATATCCAGTGAGGCAGTAGTTATTGCTTTGCTGAGATGAAAGATTTTGTTATTGTTTTTTGAGATAGAAAATGAGCAAAATATATACAGCATAAATTTAATATGAGCTCAAGGAAATACTGACAAACTAATATATATCATTATGTGAGACAGAAAGCAAGGAACAGCCATGAAATCTCCCCAAGATTTCTTCATTTTGGTTCACAAGCTATTTGGTTTGCTTTGATACATTCCTAATGTAGTGTGGAAATGGGTTTAGTAGATATATAATACATCATCTGGTTACCTGTAAAAGAGGAGAAAACTCCCAGGGAATCACTTCAGTGTCATTTGGGAAGACCCATGTGATGCTCAGTACCAGTTAACTGCCTATTGGCAGATCTTCGTGTTCAGGATTGCTCAGATTCTGTTGACTCTCTTAAAGAGGAGATGCCAACTACTCCATTAGACTTTAACAGGGATGCAAATTGTTACAGGGAGATGATCTTAGAGTGGGAGACATTAGCTTTCATGTCATCTATCTGGCCTAGGTAGCTAAAGGTCATTTGTAAACCTTATGTCAACTTCTAGAGATCTGAGGATGCTTGCAGCCTCAGGACTTATAAGCATCTTATTCACACATGGCCTGCTGGTTGAAAGGAAAAATGAAGAGAAGGACAAAACAAACAAACAAACAAATAAGAAAAGAAACATGACTAGCTCTTTACATGGGAGTATAATGATGTTTTGTGGAAAAAGAAACAGTTCTAATATGTCTGTAATAGAGAAGAACTTAACTAAAAATTATTCAGAAATGTACCCACAATCCCTTAAAACCTGAAACCTAAGAAATTTTATAAAATATGACTGTAAAATTATTAGTGGATATTTCAATATATTTCATATTTTCCAGTTTACAAATGCTTTGTGAATATATACTGTTTTCAGATATTATATTTCATATATATTTATATATATATTTTTAGTTTTTAAATTTTCTCATTAACATATAATGTATTATTAGCCCCAGGGGTACAGGTCTGTGAATTGCCAGGTTGACACTTCACAGCATTCACCATAGCACATACCTTCCCCAATGTCCATAACCCAACCACCCTCTCCCTACCCACCTTTCCCCAGCAACCCTCAGTTTGTTATTTCAGGTATTATATTAAAAACCAACTCAATCATAGACAGCCAGAGCCTAGGAAGGCCCTTAAAAATCAACTAGGCCAGAATTTCTATGGCTTCTGGGAAATAAATGTCAGTGATATCTCCCAGCCACATGTCAAACAAGAACTGTCACCCATATTATTCTTTCATTTTATAGATGGGGAAAGTAAACATGGGAATTGGAGGACAATAAAAATATGACAGCATAGTTTTTTAAAGTTTATACCTAGAATAACCTGATTCAAATTCTGGTTCCCATATTTACCTGCAAGAAGATCCTGAGAAATTTGTTTTACCTCCATCAGCATTTATTTGTTTTTGTTTTGTTTAAAAAACAACAAAACAAAACAAACACCATATAGCTTTATTTACCTCCAAGAGATATTTTTACTTGCTTTTCCAGGTGATCTTAAGTATTTTTTTTAATTTTTAAATAAACATATAATGTATTTTTATCCCCAGGAGTACATGTCTGTGAATCACCGGGTTTACACACTTCACAACACTAACCATAGCACATACCCTCCCCAATGTCCATTATCCCACACCCCTTTCCCAACCCCCCTTCCCCCAGCAACCCTCAGTTTGTTTTGTGAGATTAAGAGTCACTTATGGTTTGTCTCCCTCCTGATCCCATCTTGTTTCTTTTCTTCTTTTCCTACCCTCCCCCTCCCCCATGTTGCATCTCCACTTCCTCATATCAGGGAGATCATAGATAGTTGTCTTCCTCCGATTGACTTATTTCACTAAGCATGATACCCTCTAGTTCCATCCACGTCACTGCAAATGGCAAGATTTCATTTCTTTTGATGGCTGCATAGTATTCCATTGTGTATATATACCACCTCTTCTTTATCCATTCATCTGTTGATGGACATCTAGGTTCTTTCCATAGTTTGGCTATTGTAGACATTGCTGCTATAAACATTCGGGTGCACGTGCCCCTTCGGATCCCTACGTTTGTATCTTTAGGGTAAATACCTAGTAGTGCAATTGCTGGGTCATAAGGTAGTTCTAATTTCAACTTTTTGAGGAACCTCCATGCTGTTTTCCAGAGCACCAGCTTGCATTCCCACCAACAGTGTAGGAGGGTTCCCCTTTCTCTGCATTCTCGCCAGGATCTGTCATTTCCTGACTTGTTAATTTTAGCCATTCTGACTGGTGTGAGGTGATATCTCATTGTGGTTTTGATTTGTATTTCCCTGATGCCGAGTGATGTGGAGCACTTTTTCATGTGTCTGTTGGCCATCTGGATGTCTTCTTTGCAGAAATGTCTGTTCATGTCTTCTGCCCATTTCTTGATTGGATTATTTGTTCT
>PISX010017979.1:0-41924 GCA_004024625.1 Mellivora capensis | reverse complement strand
GTAATAATGTGTTAGAAAAATATATATTGAGAAAAGGTTCTGAATCCTATTAAGTGACAGAAAAAGCATAATATATCATGAATAAAATTCAGCAAGAAACATGATGTATCGATATGAATAAAACCATAAAGTTACTGAAATACAAGGATGCCCAGATGGCTCAGTTGGTTAAGCATCTGCTTTCGGCTCAGGTCATGATTCCAGGACCCCGGGATCATGCCCCGCCTTGGGCTCCCTGCTCGTGGGGAACCTATTTCTCCCTCTCCCTCTGCCTGCTGCTCTTTAATAAATAAAATATTAAAAAAAAATTTTAAATGTGGCTACAATCTCCTGATATAACTTGAATGGATAAGGAGCTGCTACCTATGGATGAGCAAAGAAAGTGTGTTTTTTTGGGGGGGGGGGAACCTCCTCGTGGTGGAAATGTAAAGATTATTGAAATAGTAAGAAAGGATTTAGAATATTACCTCAACTTAGTTTAAAGAGCAGCAACGTGGTTTGAGAGGACTGACTCCAGTTTTGAAAGAAATTCTACTGTAGGTAAAAAGCTATCAAGGAAAAAGACCTCAACGTGAGGCAGGAATCTATCAAAATCCTAGAGGAGAACACAGGCAATAACCTCTTCGACATCGGCCATAGTAACTTCTTTCAAGATATGTCTCCAAAGGCAAAGGAAACAAAAGCAAAAATGAACTTCTGAGACTTCATTGAGATCAAAAGCTTCTGCACAGCAAAGGAAAATGAAAAGGCAACCCATGGAATGGGAGAAGATATTCGCAAATGACACTACAGACAAAGGGCTGGTATCCAAGATCTACAGAGAACTCCTCAAACTCAACACACACAAAACATATAATCATGTCAAAAAATGGGCAGAAGACATGAACAGACACTTCTCCAAAGAAGACATACAAATGGCTATCAGACACATGAGAAAATGTTCATCATCACTACCCATCAGGGAGATTCAAATCAAAACCACATTGGTACCACCATAGACCAGTTAGAATGGCCAAAATTAACAAGACAATAAACAAGTGTTGGAGAGGATGTGGAGAAAGGGGAACCCTGACTTAGAACCCTCTTACACTGTTGGTGGGAATGCAAGTTGGTGCAGCCACTTTGGAAAACAGTGTGGAGATTCCTTAAGAAATTAAAAATAGAGCTACCCTATGACCTTGCAATTGCACTACTGGGTATTTACCCCAAAGATACAGATGTAGTGAAAAGAAGGGCCACCAGTACCCCCATATTCATAGTAGCAATGTCCACAATAGCCAAACTGTGGAAAGAACCAAGATGCCCTTCAACGGATGAATGGGTAAAGAAGATATGGTCCATATATACAATGGAGTATTATGCCTCCATCAGAAAGAATGAATACCCAACTTTTGCATCAACATGGACAGGACTGGAAGAGATTATGCTGAGTGAAATAAGTCAAGCAGAGAGAGTCAATTATCATATGGTTTCACTTACTTGTGGAGCATAAGGAATAACATGGAAGATATTGGGAGATATAGAGGAGAAGTGAGTTGGGGGAAATTGGAGGGAGAGCAAACCATGAGAGACTGTGGACTCAAACAAACTGAGGGTTTTGGAAGGGAGGAGGGTGGGGGGTTGAGTGAGCCCAGTGGTGAGTATTATGGAAGGCACATATTGTATGGAGTATTGGGACACTGAAAAAAATAAAATAAAAAAGCTATCAAGCAGCATTACATGCTACAGAGAAATCACTTGTCAATGGAAGAGTCAACTGACAGGGCAAACTTCATTGTTGCCTTATTTTTTTTTTTTTTAAGATTTTTTATTTATCTATCTGACAGAGAGAGATCACAAGTAGGCAGAGAGGCAGGCGGAGAGAGATAGAGGGGGAAGCAGGCTCCCCGCCAAGCAGAAAGCCCGATGTTGGGCTCGATCCCAGGACCCTGGGATCATGACCTGAGCCGAAGGCAGAGGCTTTAACCCACTGAGCCACCAAGGCACTCCTCATTGTTGCCTTATTTTAAGTAATTGCCATAGCCTACCGCAACCTTAGCAAACAGCACCTTGATCAGTTAGCAGCCATTAACACTGAGACAAGATCCTCCACCAGCAAAAATATTATAACCCTCTGAAAGCTCAGATGATGGTGAGCATTTCTTAGCAATAAAGTATTTTTAATTAAGGTATGTACATTTTTTTAGATGTAATGTTATTGCATACTTAGTAGACTACAGTTTCATGTAGACATAATTTTTATATGCACTAGGAAACCAAAAAAAAAATTCATTTGACTCGCTTTATTGTGGTATTTGCTTTATTGTGGTGGCCCAGAAATGAATCCACCATATCTCCAAGGTATGCTTATAAGTACTGAGGTGTATTTATACAATACACAAGTGTAGTTTTGAAATTTACAGAATAAATATTTCTTCTCTTAATTCCACATTGTGGTTGAAAGTTATTAATCATCCTTCCACTGATCCATGAAATACAGATCAAGCTCTTTCTAAAGTAGGACCTAGAGTTTTATGCAAGGTGCAGAGGGTAAAAACACATAGCCGAAAATGACTCTTACACTCAAGAAGCTCATAGCCTAGTAGGTAGTAGCTGTACACTATTTACATATTTTTACCTAAGAACAGGAAAGTATGCTGACTAAAGTGAATTACAAGTTAGTTATAATTTTAGTAAATATAACCATAAAATAGAGAGGTCATACAAATACTGAAGTTAAACGAACACATAACATTAATGTGACGTTTAAGCCAGGAGGTCAAAAAAACATTGGAGTTAAAAAGAAAAAAGAGCCACATAAGTAAGCCAATTTAAGAGAAGAGTATACAGGAATTTACTTCTTCCCTTTCAATTACAGTAAGTAGGATTTCTAACTACACTTACCATGGCAAGCACTGTGTAAAGTACAGAATTGTCAAATCATGATGTGGTACATCTGAAACTAAAATCACATTGTATTTGACATTAAAAAAATTTACAAATATGTGGGTTTTCCAGAGCTAATCAAAGAAGAGAAAAAAATTAATCTTTTCGAACCAGTCACGTGTTTTAGCTTGGGTAGGGCTAACCTGGGATTGGTTTACATTGTTACGTGAATCCCAGAAAGCATTGTTTTAATTTCTTTTTCCCCTTTAATTAGGCAGTATGAGTGGAATTATGCACATCCCTCCTAGATAAAAGAAAAAGAATACAGTCCAGAGTGAGCATTACAACAGGGAATTAGCACAATCCAGAGTAATGGGGGTTAGGCGGGGAGTAACTGTTGCCTTGCTAATCATAAAAATGAATGAAAAATACAGTTCAAGAAACTCTGGGAAGATAGTATTGGTAGCGATACAAAAGCTAGATGTAACCAAAAACTTACTAAACTGATAATTTATGTTTAGAGTTATATTTAAAACTATAATCAGAATTCCTAGGAGAAAATGACTTTAGTATTAAGATTTTCTGACAGCAAGCATAATCATTATTTGGTTTCAAAGCAAACTTACCAGATTTTTACCATCTTGCTTATGGATAGTTACAATTCTACTCTCATTTGAGCCTTCTTGGCTTGCTTGCTTAATAGTAACATCAATAATATCAGGAAAGTCACAATATAACTGTAAATCCTATAATTAAGAGCATTTGAAATTAAAAACAGGTAAAACTAAGGGAGCCATTTTAAAACAAAACTTACGAAGGACATAACATTCATTCCAAATTCTTTAAAATAAAAAAGTATTGATAGTAACTAAATGGGATTCTCTCTCTCAATAATCCAACCCTAAGACTTAACCGTGTCTTGCTTTGACTTAAAAATGACAGCATTAAAGGTACCAGGAATCTAATTATGCTAGTTTCCTTCAAACCAATCAATGTCAATAGGAACCATTGTCAGAAAACTGTAAGTTTAATCACCAAAGAAGGAAGGTAAAGATAAATCTCTAATAATCTAAGAACAACAGAGATATGAACAAACTTAAAACTTATAGTACAAACCTTAAAAAAAGAATGCATCATCATAAAATCAATTAAAATTAACTTTTTCCAATTAAATTTTATGATTGTGCCTATTATCAGTAACAGCAAAATTTTAAAGAGGCAAAACTATCTTAAAAATCACTTTTAGAATTCAAGCCTTTTTGAAAACTCTAAGAAAACCATTAGTAACATTTGTCATTAAAAAAACTAAATAAAAAACCATTTAAGAACAATGAGAAAAGAATTATAGATATGACCTTGATGGCTTCACACTACTAAAAACTTCCTCCTCTATCAATGAGAGAAGAGAATTGCAAAACCATGTTTCCAGTGAGTAAAATTACTCTGCTTCTATTGCCATTCACTTAAATTAACAAAGAATGAGAATGTATCATTAAGGATTACCTGTTCTGTCAGTGTCTCACTTTCTTTATGTTTCCCTCTTGACCACTGAATTCCACCGTTTCCAGTTATTATAATGGTTGCAAAAATCTCCTCACCTGAAGGACCTCTTCCAGGTTCTTTTACTTCAAATTGCTCTGTGTAGAAGGCAGACTGAAGAGTTTCCAGATTTATAAGATACTTAAGTTTCAGGTTTCTGGCAGTGGCTTTGCAATGGCTGAACTGCTCAATAAATCTGCGAAATCTGTACCTTATTCGTTTCCTTGTCAAAATATGATAATCTTGGATCTTTGCTCGAACACATTTTGGTAAGAATGTCTTGTAGCTGGGGATAAAGAGCACACACAGAAAAACAAAACAAATTGGAAGATAAATCTAAAACGACACTGAGAGAGAAATTACCACCTTATTCCATGACTGGTAACTGCTACAACACAGTGGTCTAGCGGAGAAAGGTGACACAGCCAACACGTGTACAATATTAAGGTTTTAACTCATCATGTGAATACATATAAAAATTCTCTTGAGTTACCATAAATGTTAATTTTCTTCCCCTAATGAAATGGAGACTTAGTCTAGTTAATAATGGAGTCTCTAAAAATTTCTTTCCTCTGATTATCTTATACATCAATTTTTTGGCACCATGTTGCAATATTTCCTATGATGCTGTATACCAAAATTTATCTGAATTCTGGAAACTGCTACATTTTGTTGGATGCTACAGTTGTTCATTATGCAAACATACTTCTTTTGTATATACTATTTTCTAGGCCCTTTTCAATAACTCCTAATAATTCCTTTGCCATCAAAACAATTCTACTTAGAAATGTTCTTACACTTCTGTAATTCTATGTCTACGTAAAATATCCTAAAGAAGAGAGATGACTTCTCTCCTGCTCAAATATCTGACAAATGAAGAGCATTTTATTTCTGAAGGTGCAGCTGCATTAAATTTCCATGCCTTTACCTATGCTAATCCTTCCCATCACCCATCTCCTACCTGGTTGGCTCTAACTCATTCCAAAAGTCTCAGCTGAAGCATCATCAAATCCAGACAACCTTTCTCTATGACTACATTGCATGCTACTCCCCATTGTCTGACAGTATTCTGTGCACCACCACTCCATGAGATCACTTCTCACTCTATCCTGTATGTGACTAGTTACAGCTAGTGCTCCAGCTGGCTCATGCTGAGAGCTTACATTTTAAGACTATTCAGTTGAGGGGCACCTGGGTGGCTCAGCGGGTTAAGCCTCTGCCTTCGGCTCAGGTCATGATCTCAGGGTCCTGGGATTGAGCCTCCCATCGGGTTCTCTGCTCAGCAGGGAGCCTGCTTCCCTCTCTCTCTCTCTCTCTCTGCCTGCCTCTCTGCCTCCTTGTGATCTCTCTCTGTCAAAAAAAAAAAAAAAGACTATTCAGTTGATTGCTAAAGAGCTATCATTAAAATTTAAGTTCTATAGTTACAATTATAGTAAAAATACAGGTAATACTCAAAATGTATCACTTCCTAATTATTTTATATTTAAAATTTTTACATCTTACTACTACCTATCCTTTTGAGGTTGTTTACATCACTCGTATGTGAATGGTGTAAAAGATTTGCTATTGCTCATCTCTTCCCAATTCTACATTTGGGCACATCAGGTTGATATCCTGAAACTGGCCATAGGCAGGATTTACACCATGGATATCAGCAAAGATGGCAAACAAATCACATCCTTGGGGTTTTGTTTTTTTGTTTTTTGGGGTTTTTTTTTTTTTTTTTTGAGAACCCATTTACTAGCATACCACAGCTTCTTCCCTCCCCTACTCTGCCTGAACCCTGCTGAGGAACACTCAGTTTTGTACCCAAGGAGCGGAGGGGCTGGAGAGTCATTTGATAAGGCAAACACGGCAGTATAAATTCATCACCACCAATTTCAAACACGCTTTCAGCACGACCATGAATTTTACAACACTTCTCTGTTCAACCAATTCTCCCAAGTTCCACAACTATGTCAAACCCTCTCCAATCTTCTCAAACCGCCTACCTTTCTTCCTCCCCAAACCTCAGCTGTATTCCTCCTTATGTTCACCAAATGACTTCATCTTTTTCTTAGGGCAGCAAAAAAGCTTCTCTAAGCAGAGCTCCCTCAACATTCCGCTACCAAATCCACATTCATGTGCACTCATTCCGTCCTGCTCTCCACCTGTTACAACAAATGAGCCATAAACTAGCAAGGTAATGCCACTTCCTGGACACGATTTTACCTATAGCCTCTTTCTTCCTCTAATATACATTCACACTCTGGGGACTTTTGCTCTTATTTCTCTTCAAGCCACAAAAGACTAATGTTCGGGGGAGCCTGGGTGGCTCAGTGGGCTAAAGCCTCTGCCTTTGGCTCGGGTCATGATCCCAGGGTCCCAGGATCGAGCCCTGAGTTGGGCTCTCTGCTCAGCAGGGAGCCTGCTTCCTCCTCTCTCTCTCTGCCTGCCTCTCTGCCTACCTGTGATCTCTGTCAAATAAAATAAATAAAATCTTTTTAAAAAAAAAAGTCTTCCAAACCATGAACATGTAATGTTTAAAAAAAAAAAAAAAGACTAATGTTAGTTCCAACTTAAATGTAAAATTTCTTTGTCCCGCATATCCCTTCAGCTACAGCCTATCTGGCCTAATTTTGAAAGAGTTTATACAGCCATTTCCACTTACTCTTCAATTCACTCCAGTCTAGCTTCTGTTCCATCATTCCATAGAAAATGCTTTTGCTAAAAATCAAGAAAAACTTTCATGTTGCTTAAACCAAATTCCCATATTCATCTCCTTTGTCATTCTTCAGCAGCATCCAACACTGCTGATGGTTCTCTCCTTCAACTTTCTCCCCTTAGCTTTCCTCACTTTATTCCTATCTCTTGGGATACTTCTCAATCTCTTTTTCACCTTCACTCCTACCTAGTGATGAATGTTGAAGTTCCTCAAGACTTAATTAAGACCCTCTTCTCTTCTTATTTAAACTATCTCTCCCTAGGTTCTCTATATGCAAATGACTGATATCTATTTTTAGCAATGACCTCTAAACTCCACACCCCTATCTTCCATAGGCAAGTCAATCTAACATTTAATTTAAATGTCTCAAAAGCTCCTTAAACAATATGTCAAACCAAACTCGTAAGTCCTACTGATGTCCTCCCCTAAAAGATCCTCTTACAGCATTTCCTATCTAAGTAAATAGCACTGCAATTCACCCAAAACCCAGGAATAATCCTTGATGCTGCATTCTCCTTTGATTCCCATTATTCCATTCATCACCACGTTCCCATGAGTTTACCTCCTAAATACTTGTCTTAGTTGCACTTTTTTCTCATTACTAACTCATTACTAACCACATTGCCTGGAAGAAAATACTGCAATGGCTTTAGTCTCTGGACAACTAGCATTTCCATTTACTCTGACCATTGTCTGACTTTGTTTTTTATACTAGACTCATGGGGATCTTTTAAAATCACAAATCTAATCATTTCACCATTGCTTAATACCCTTCCGGGGTTTCTGAGTGCTTATAACCTTGTCAACATGGCTCTAAGGTTCTGTAGGTTCTGATCTCGTCCCTGCTTTGCCTCCTCCTAACTCTTCGGGGTCTAGCCATACTGACTCTCTTCACTCTTCCCATGCTCCCTTCTGCTACAAGGCCTTTTCCATGAGTCTCTACACACTCCATCACTCCCCTCTCTCTGTCATCAAATTCTACTCTTTTTTTCAGATCTTACAAGTCATACTTTGTTTCTAAGAATTATATATTTCTAAATAAATAGATATATGAAATCTAAAAAGTCTAGAAAGTATAGAGGAGAGCCTATAAGTTTAAGAGCCAGGAAGTTTAAAATAAACACTGAAAAGACTTAAAAAATAGAATCAGAATACAAATGATTCTTGCTAAACTACTTCTGTCAAAAACATTAGTCACCAAGAGACTTACTAAATCTGAATACAATTTATATAAACATTTTACAAAAATGCAAAATATATATTTTGGCTACTTTTTAATTAGGCGTATTTGGATATAAAAAGAGGAGTTTAAAATGACAACATAAAACAAAGCTTTTCATATTGATGCCTGGCAAAAAGGACCAGACATACTTCTTTTGGGAATACCATAGGCATGTGTGGTTCTAGAACATGGTGAATCCACTTCGGCATCATGCTTTCAGAACCAGACTTGTTAGAAACACTAAAATTTTTCCGAGAGAAAGGTTAACTCTTGAAGCATAAAACATTTTTTCCTCATGCTTTTCTTATATTGAGTTTTTAAAGAATGCTAAAACTGAGGTTCCAAAAGGTTCTGAAATTGAGCCTTGGTTTAGAAACTGTATACTATTTTTTGTACTATAAAATGAAATCTGTAGCTTATTATTATAGTTAGAGTAGGCCATTAGAAACTCCATTAATATTTACTTAGTTTTTTAGAAAGGGAGTCCAGTGAGATGAGGTGGGTAGCTCAGTTGCTATATAAGTGGTCTCGGTCCTGGCCTAATGTTTACAAATTCAGCAGTTTCCTTAAAACTCTTTGCATTTTTCAGTTCTTCTCTTCCCACCTGTTAGCAGACTTAGGATTTTAAAGAGCAGATGAAGAATGAAAACACAAAAATTTTATGCTTTCCTTCACTTTCTGTACTATAATACCTAGGCCATAACGTCTAATTAGGAAGTAGCATACAGAAAAGTATCTAATGCATACACATGCACAAAGAGGTGTGCACCCACACCCACACCTAACACACAGGCACAGGCACACAAAGATGCACCTTACATGCATTTTTCTAAAGTCGAGGAAGGAATATGTATTTAATTATACTAATTAGAGATCCATATCCTACAGGGTTTTTCTGGGAACAAAACTGTTTATTTCATTCTGTCAACAACTAATCATTTATCTATTCTCCCATCAATCTTGAATATTTTAACATTGAGTGGAGTTTCAGAATTCAGAAAACATCAGTTGAGTTAAATTATTAAAAACGCAAGCAAGGCAGGCATATTTGCTTCAAGACAGGAAGAAATTATTCATCTAATATTAAATTGTCATGGCACAAGAAACAAAAAATAAATTACTTCAAAATCTAAACTTTTGTATTATGAATGACACTTTCAAGAAAGTGAATAAACAGTCCAAAGAATGGGGAATATATTTGCAAATTATAAATACAATAACTTTCATCTGAAGACTTATATCCAAAATATGTAAAGAACCCTTACAACTCAATAATAAAAAAATCGTGAGTTGTTCATTTTAAATGAGTAAGTAACTTTATGGTTAAGGCTTAACAGATATCTGACAACAAGAATATCTAAAACCAAAGAGGAAACTGATACCCTGCAGCTTGGGTATGTAACTGTTTTCAAGGTACTTAGCAAAGGAGTAAATAAAACGAGTTATTGAGAGGATTTCAAGAAATACAGGGAGTTTTCACCAGATTCATAACACCCTCAAACTTCTAATCCTAAGTATGCAATATGTAAAACATACAGTCTTAAAAAAAAATTCAAATAACTCTTATAATAATCATATACACCTTTAAAAACAGTAGAAGTCTTACAGCCATTAAATCTGGGGTGTAGAAGTAGTATTTCAAAAAATCCTGTTAGGCAAGACAAAACTCAATATGCACAAGAGTAATTTGGAGAATGTGGAGTGTGGAGCACTTTTAAAAGAATCTGCTGGATCAGTTATGACATGAATAAGATCTAAGGATCTAATATAAAACATGGTGACTCTGATAAGACCGTACTGTAGAGGGGTGCCTGAGTGGCTCAGTGGGTCATGATCTCAGGGTCCTGGGATCGAGTCCCGCATCAGGCTCTCAGCTCCACAGGGAGCCTGCTTCCCTCCCTCTCTCTCTGCCTGCCTCTCTGCCTATTTGTGATCTCTCTCTGTCAAATAAATAAATAAAATCTTTAAAAAATTAAAAAAGAAAAAGATTGTACTGTAGAACTGAAATTTGCTGAGAGGAATGTTTAAATGTTCTCACCAAAAAAAAAAAGTAAGTAGGAAAGATAAATATGTGAGGTGACGAATGTTTTAATGAACTAGATGGGGGAGTTCTTTCACCATGTATACATAGAGCAAACCACCACGATGTACACTTCCAATCACCTCACAATTTTATATGTCAATGACACTTCAATAAGGTGGAAATTTTTAGGAAAATTCCCAGAAGAACTTGTGAAGATTCGTATTGGTGGGCTTTTCCCTCAGATTTACTGAATCCAAATTCATGGGTAGCACTCAGAAATCTTCAATCTTAGCAGGCACTCCATGTGATGCTAATTCAAGTAAACTATGGGCCAATATTTGAGAAATACTGCTTCAGAATTATTTGAGACAAAAGAGACAATTTGAGGATCTGCTATCAGAAATTATGCCTCCAGGTGTTCTTTTCACTCCCCTAACTTTGCTTACCCTTTTTAGAATAAATAGATCAAATAATTAATAGGTATCAAACATCTGTGATATTTTCTGTAGTACTCTCTTTCAATATTTTTTTTAATTCTAAGATTAATCAGTACTAAGGATATAATGTACAATATGATCACTATAGATAACTATAGGGTATATACTCAAGTTTTTAACAGAGTAGATCTTAACAGTTCTCATCATAAGGAAAAAAATTTCTTTTTCTTTCTCTTTTTTAGGTACCTCTAGGAGATAATGGATATTAACTAAACTTATTTTAGTAATTATTTCACAGATATATGTAAGTCAAATCGTGATGCTGTACACCTTAAATGTACACAGTGCTATATGACAATTATATCTCAATAAAACTAGAAGAAAAAAAGAAAAAATAAATTTGTCTCACAAAGTATGTGTTGTACACAGGAAGAAAAGTTACCCATATGACTTTTAATTATTATAAAATCAGAAAGATTTGACACAGAAAATGCAATTAATTATAGAAAAACTCTAACTGTTCACGTTTATGTATACGGATTTGCATAAGGAAACTACCTTATAGAGCTATAGATGTCCAGTGGGGTTTGATCCTTCTCTTTGGCTAGTCTCATCATATCTAATACAGCCATTCCAAGACATTCTTCTTGTGTTTCATGAGTCACAGGTATTTTTATCCATCCATGTAAAAAATCATGCCGCCACTACAGGAAAAAAATTTAGAAGTAAATATCTCTTAAATTTCACTATCACATTTAAATCTACTGTATTGTGACCTATAATTTCTAGAACATATGCATTTAAAAAGAACGTCAACTCCTTCATTGATTTCCATTTTGCCATAAAATTTCAGTGAAAGTTTTTTTTAATCAATGGAAACTGATTATACAGTACATATGATGTCAACCTATTTCCCTGCTTGTATCTTCAAATTATATCTTCTACATAAAAATCACCTATATTAAAATAGATATTAGCTAATTAAATACCTAGTTCCAAATATGTTCAAAGCATTATACTAAAAGGATTATGTGAGATATAAAAAGATTTAAGATGGCCTTTAACCCTCAAGAAGACTAAAATCTAGCAGGGAAGATAAACATGTAAACAAAATATTATAATGCAGATACTCTACACGAAGTGCCACACAACAGATACTTCAGAAATTTAAAAGAAGTTGAAACTCTAACCAACTGACATAATCAGGGGAGGTTTCATGAAAAACTTCATGTAGTCTTAAAAGAAAGAAATTTCTGATGGACACAAAACAGGGTGACAGAAGGAATGACCCAAAAAAAAAAAAAAAAAAAACCCATAAGGCATGTTCAGAGATGCAAACTAGTTTGGTTGGGTAGACAGTTTATGTAAGGGAATCGTGTGGATTAAAACTTGGAAAATGGGGCACCTGGGGTGCTCAGTTGGTTAAGCATATGCCTTGGGCTCAGGTCATGATGTCAGGGTCCTGGGACTGAGCCCTGCGTCAGGCTCCCTGCTCAGGGAGAGCCTTCTTCTCCTTCTCCTCCCTGCTGTGCTCTCACACTCACTCTCACTCTCTCTGACTCTCTCAAATAAATACATAAAATCTTTTTTAAAAAAAAAACTTAATAAAATAAAACTTGGAAAAGTAAGTTGGGGTCAAAATGTAGGTACCCTTGAATGACTTGATCCCAAAAAGCAACAACCATTTTCTCAAAGCATTGGTTTCTCAGAGCACCTTTTCTTAAAGCATCATGCCTCTTCCACTGGTAGAAGTATCAGTGATGAAAGTGCTTTAAGAAAATAAAGTATATTCAGTGAGAGTCATTAAGAGGCTGCTGTAATGGTTGAGATATGAGATAATAAGGATCTGATGTAGGGAACAGAAGACACAAAAGAGTCTGAAAAAAAGCTTATAACTTTATCATTATATATAAAAATGAAGAAAAAGAAAAACAAGAAATGATAAGATTTTGGACTAGATAATTTGGAAATGAGATTGAACATGTAATGCTAGAAAAGAAAGTCAAAACATAAAAACCACTAATATTCTAAAAAAAATAGCAATTTTCTTGGTAAGAAAGGTATGAACTAAAATATTAGCTGAATACCAATATTACTAAGGTTTTATTATTTTTGTAAAAGATTTTAATTTATTTATTTATTTGAGAGAGAAAGAAAGAGCACAAGCTAGGGGAAAAGGGCAGATGGAGAAGGAGAAATAGACTTCCTGCTGAGCAGGGAGTCTGACAACTTGGGGCTCAATTAACAGGACCCTGAGATCATGACCTGAGGCCAAGGCAGATGCTTAACCAACTGAGCCACTCAGGCACACCTTAACCAAGGTTTTAAACTGGATAAGAGAAATACAGGGTCACTCTCTTTATTTCATGAATATATCTCCTTCCTTTTAATGTGATAACTTGTCTCATGAAATTAAAGCTTAACACAAATTCTTGAAAAATAATTTAATTAAAAAGAAAATAGGGGTGTGTCTGGGTGGCTCAATGGGTTAAGCCTCTGCCTTCAGCTCAGGTCATGACCTCAGGGTCCTGGGATCGAGACCCATGCCTGCTCAGTAGGTAGTCTGCTTCTCCTTCTCCCTCTGCCAACCCCCTGCTCATGCTCTCTCAAATAAATAAAATCTTTTAAAAAATAAAAAAAAATAATTTTATTAAAAGAAATAAATACACATTTAAAATTATATTTTCTAACTTCCTATTAATAAATTAGGAGGCATTTTAGTACCAAAAAAACCTATATTATTTAAAAGGCACAAATCATGAAATAACCAGTATTAACCAAAACAAAAGCTTAATATTGATAACATAAAGTTAATTCAGGGAAGGAGTTAGATTTTACTTTGCTAACATTTATCTTACACACTTATAGAAATGGGCAAGTAAATTATTCTGATTAAGATAACTGATGGCTAACTCTGGAAAACAGTATGAAGGTCCCTCAAAAAGCTGAAAATAGAGCTACCCTACAACCCAACAATTACACTACTCGGTATTTACCCAAAGACACAGATGTAGGGAAAAGAAGGGGCACCTGCACCCCAATGTTTATAGCAGCAATGTCCACAATATCCAAACTATGGAAAGAGCCCAGATGTCCATCAACAGATGAATGGATAAAGAAGATGTGGTAAATATATATACAATGGAATATTACTCAGCCATCAAAAAAAATAAAAACTTGCCATTTGCAACAACATGGATGGAACTAGAGGATATTATGCTAAGTGAAATAGTCAATCAGAGAAAGACAATCATTATATAATCTCACTGGTAAGTGGAATTTAAGAAACAAGGCGAAGAGAAGAAAAAGTGAAACACGACAAAACCAGAGAGGGAAATAAACCATAAGAGACTGTTAATCTTAGGAAACAAAGTGAGGATTGCTGGAGGGGAGGGTGGGGGGATGGGATAACTGAGAGATGGACACTAGAGAGAGTACATGTTGTAATGAGCACTCAGTATTATATAAGACTGATGAATCACAGACCTGTATCCCTAAAACAAATAATGTATTATATGTTAATTAACTGAATTTAAATTTTAAAAAAAGGTAACTGATTGCTAGGTACATTCTTTTTAATACCTTGCTTTTGTCCCATATTTTACATAGGACCAGAGTATAATAAATTATGTTCATGAAGATATTCTGTGGAATTTATATCTAAAAGACAATAAATGTAGGAAAAGCCATTAAAAGCAGCACTAAGAACATAATCAACCAAATGCCCATTAGAGAAAAGTTACAATTGAAACGGAGTCCCAAATACTAAAGCATACTATTTTCAACTATTTTTAAACTTCCTTTAAAAAATGCAGGGTGTACCAATGAAAATTTCCTTTAATCGTAACTATAGAAAAGTAGTTTCCCATAGTCAAGAGTCTCCAGGAGGTAGGTGGGGGGACGGGATAACTGGGTGATGGGCATTAAGGACGGCACGTGATGTGATGAGCACTGGGTATTCTAAACAACTAATGAATCGTTGAACATTATATCAAAAACTAATGATGTACTGTACATTGGATAATTTAAATAAACAGAAAAAATTTTTAAAGATTTTATTTATTTATTTGAGAGAGAGACAGTGAAGGAGAGCATGAGAGAGGAGAAGGTCAGAGAGAGAAGTAAACTCCCCATGGAGCTGGGAGCCCGATGAGGGACTCAATCCTGGTACTCCGGGATCATGACCTGAGTGAAGGCAGCTGCTCAACCAACAAGCTACCCAGGCGCCCCAATAAAAAGAAATTTTTTTAAAGTAGTTTTCCATCTCAGTAGCTGACAACATTTGAACCAAAAAATTTTATCTGCATTCACCCAGAAAAATAAGAAAACAGTTACAAACACAGTATCAGAAATGAACCAAAGAAACAACATGGAGTGAATAGACATTTTTTTGCCAAGTATATGAAAATTCATTAAAGACTGTTCACACGGCAGCAAATTATTTGCTGAGTCGCCATATTTGATGCTATCAAGGCAATCCTCAGAAGAAAATGAATTTAAAAGGGATATCTAACTTTTGGCTTTTATTGGCTTACCTTTTCTAAATCCATCTTTCTATAGTAGTGTCTTAACGGACTTCATAGTTCAGTGGCTGAATTATTTTTTAGTTAAACATATCAACATAATCTTATACTCTGATGATGTCACTGGTCAAACACGCTTTATTCTATAAAATGCATATAGTCCATCCTGATATCAATATAATCTGGATAAGTTAATTACTACCTTATGTATTTTATGGGCACAGGCTTAGAGAAGTAGAAACATTAAGAAATAGAAAAATTACATGTGGTATTTATTATCGAAACACAATTTAGGATTCTATTGTGAAATTATTTTGCTTTCCTAGATGAGAAAATCCTTCCTAGGAAGACAAAATTAGAACTCAATCATATTTTTTCTAAATCAAAAGTATTAGATATCACAGTTTTGGGGTAAAGCAGATGAACAGTTTAGGAAAATTGTCTTATTAACAGGATTTAAACTAGCACACTACCAAAATAAAACCAGTTCTGCAGCACAGATGATATAATCATAAAAGCAACAAAAAGTCATAACCACATAGTATCTATTCTCAAAAGCCTCTCTCTCTTTTTCCAATGACTACCGAAAAAAGGAAGCTATATAAAAGTTGGGTGGTGGTCAAATTATTTTTGACAAGAGCACCAGAACCCGTCAATAGAGAAAGGACAGTCTTTTCAACAAGTGATGCTGGAAAAACTGGATATGCACACGCAAAAGAATAAAATTGCCCCTTACCTTATACCATCCACAAAAATTAACTCAAAACGGATCAAAGATCTAAACATAAGGGTTAAAACAATAAAACGCTTATAAGAAAATATAGGGGAAAAGCTTCATAATAGTAATGACTTCTTGAATATGACACCAAAAGCACAGGTAAACAAAAGAAAAAAGAAACAATCTGTTTACATCAAAAATTAAAAACCTCTGGGGGCGCCTGCGTGGCTCAGTGGGTTAAAGCCTCTGCTTTCAGCTCGGGTCATGATCCCAGGGTCCTGGGATCGAGCCCCACATCGGGCTCTCTGCTCCTCGGAGAGCTTGCTTCCTCCTCTCTCTCCCTGCCTGCCTCTCTTGCCTACTTGTAATCTCTGTCTGTCAAATAAATAAATAAAATCTTAAAAAAAAAATTAAAAACCTTTGGACATCACAGGACACATCAAGAAATGTGAAAGGCAACCAAAAGAAGGGGAGAAAATATGTCATATAGCTGACAGGGGGTTAATATCCAGAATATATAAAGAACACTCACAACTTGACAACAGTCTGATTTAAAAATGGGCAAAGGACATACAAAGAAAGTTCCCCAAAGAAGATATTTAAATGGTCAAAAAGCTTAAGAAAAATGTTCAACATCAGTAACCACTAGGGAAATGCAAATTAAAACCACAGCAAGGTATCACTCCACACTCCAGAGAATAGCTACTATCAGAAAAACAGAAAGTGAGTGTTGGCAAGGATGTGGAGAAACTAGAACACTTTTGCACTGCTGGTGGAATCTAAAATGGGACAGCTGTCATAGAAAACAGTGTATCAGTTCCTCAAAAAAAAAAAAAAAAATTAAACATAGAATTGCCAAATAATCCAATAATTCCAGTTCTGGATATATATCTAAAGGAACAGGAAGCGGGATCTGAAAGAGACATCTGTATACCCACGTGCATAGCAGTGTCATTCTTAAGAGCCAAAAAGTGGAAGCAACCCAAGTATTTATTAATAGACAAATGGATAAACAAAATGTGACAGATACAATGGAATATTATTCACCCTTTATTCACCCTTTAAAAGGAGAAAATTCTGACATGGAAGACCTTGAAGACATTATGCTAAGAGAAATATGTCAGTTACAAAAGAGCAAATACTGTGTAATACCACTTATGTGAGGCACCCAGAATAGGCAAATCCACAGAGACAGAAAGTAGAAGGTGGCTGCCAAGGGGAGGGTACAGCAAGTTACTGTTTAACAGGTATGAAATTTCAATCTAAAAAGCAGAAAAAGGGGTGCCTGGGTGGCTTAGTGGGTTAAAGCCTCTGCCTTCGGCTCAGGTCAGGATCCCAGGGTTCTGGGATCGAGCCCCGCATCAGGCTCAGCAGGGACCCTGCTTCCTCCTCTCTTTGCCTACTTGTGATCTCTGTCTATCAAATAAATAAATAAATAATAAAATAAAATAAAATAAAATAAAATAAAATAAAATAAAATAAAAAGAAAAATGTTCTAAGGATGAATCAGGGTGATGGTTACACAACAATCTGTCCCCAGCCAAAAAGGGTTAAAATGGCAACTTTTACTAAGTATATTTTACCAGAATAAAAAAAAAGTTGCTTGTTCTCATACCCCAAAAAGAGGAATACTTATCAATGTGTTGCTCACAAACTGAACCAGTCTTCCTAGCATCTTAGAAATGTGAACCATGACGATCTGTGGAATAACTTCCTATGATATTAGCAAATCTGATTCAGAACTCCTTAATCTGACATCTTTGGGATAACAACAGCATATCTTTACCCAAAAGCACTAATATCTTTTTTTTTTTTTTTTTTTAGTTTCTACTCCTCAGTTTTGTGGCACATAAAAAACAAAAGTTATTTAATGACAGAACATTTCAATTAATGTTTAAATTAAGGTAATAGGTAAGAAAGCATTATAAAGTGTTCAAATATACTATAAAAAATTCATGTAACGGTATTAATAAACAAACAACCAGAGCACAACTCTCAGATCAAGTAACAACACCCAGTCATCCTCTTATGAGGAGTTACACAACTACTGTAGCTCACTTTTTGTTTAGTTTCCCACTTTCTTTACATTTTACTATCCACTAATTAAGTCTGAAATTGTTCAGGAATTTAAAAAAGTTTCTCTGAGGAAATTTTACTGTCTTATATTCCAGATACTTATATCTACATGAATCCTGTTGTATAACTCAATCTAAACTTTGTGAAATCCTTAAAATGTCCTAAAACACTAAAAAAAGAAAAAAATTCAAAAGGGCCAATAAAGGGAACCATTATAAAATAAATTCTATTATGTATAAGTTATGAGATTAAAAATTAGTGATAAGAAGCCTCAACTCTATTACCTTTCTGCGCCTGTTATCCAAGACAGAACATCAATTTTCCCACATATGAAGAATTTCCTGATGAAGAGCTACACTACACAGCAAAATTCTTATCATTTAACACATATGCAAGTAAGATAACATAATGATACCTGAGCAAAAAGGTAGGCCATGACAAAGTCGTCAAGAAGAGGAGCTTCAGCACCTCGAGATATTCCATACCGATAGGTTCTGTTGCTGCCGTTACAATACCAGTAAGGAAAGTAAAATCTAGGAGACAAAACATTCAATCAGCCTCCAAATATTTCAAATATAAACAAACTGTATACATACAACCACTTCCAGCATACTGAAAGGTATTATCTTATAACCAGAAAACACAGCTAACAGTGTTAAATACAAGTTGGGGACAAAAGAAAATCTGAATAAGACCATGATAATGTAGAGAGAAAATTAAGAAACATAAGTGTAAAATCAATATGCTGCCTGCTTTTATGTGCAGAATGCAGAAGCAATAATAGGAAACAGAGAAGTATAAAAATAAAATATTTTAAAAAATTTAATATTAATCCAATAATACCAAAAAAGGAATTTGGAAAAAATACTAATTTGGCATGAAAACAAGTAATTGCTTCTTCCTTTAAGGACTGGGGGTTATCACAGTAATATATCACTTCATACTAGTCAGAATGGCTAATGTCAAGACAAGAAATAACAAGTGGTGGCAAAGATATGGAGAACAGAGACCTTCCATGCACTTTTGGTAGGACTGACTGTTAACTGGCATGACCACAATGGAATACAGTATGGAGAGTCTCAAAATACTAAAAACAGAAGTACCATACAACTGGGTGTATAATTTCACTACTAGGTATTATCCAAAGAAAATGAAAACACCCAATTTGAAATGACATAGGCATCCCTATGCTTAATGCAGCATAATTTACAACAGCCAAGATGTGAAAGCAACCTAAGTGCCCATCAAGAAAAGAATGGATAAAGAAGGTATGGTGTATATACACAATGGAATATTACTCAGCCATAAAAAAGAATGAAATTTTGCCATTCACAATAATATGGGTAGACCCAAAGGGTATTATGCAAGTCAGAGAAAGACTAATATCATATTTCACTTATATGGAGAATCTAAAAAGCAAAACAGATTAACAAAAAAGTTAAAAAGGAACAGACTAATAAATACAGAGAAAAAAAAACTGGTGGTTGTTGAGGGAGGGTAGAATAGGTGAAATAGGTGAAGGGGAATTAAGATATACAAACTTCCAGTTGTAAAATAAATAAGTCATGGGATGAAAAGTACAATACAGAGAATATAGTCAATAATATTGTCATAACTTTGTATGGTTATAGATGGTAACTACAGTTACCATGGTGAGCATTTTATAAGGCATATAATTGTCAAATCACTGTGTTATCTATCTTCTGTTAATATGTCAGTTATACATGAATATAAATGAATGAATAAAATAGGTTAAAAACTTGTCCTTCAAAGAAACTAAAAATATTCTATATTGTTTTATTTACACCTTTACTGAGATAATAATTCACATACCTTCAAGTTCACCCATTTCAAGCATACAATTCAATGTTTTTTACTATATACCTAGCACTGTACAAACATCCCCACAATCTAATTTCAGAACATTTTCATCCCCACTAAAAGAAACTCCATACCTATTAGCAGTCACATCCAAATCACCTCACCTACTTCCCAGCCCTGAATTGCCACTAGTCTCTCTATAAATTTGCCTGTTCTGAACATTTTATGTAAATGGAATCATATAATATGTGGCCTTTTCTACCTTCTTTCTCGAAGCATATACTCAAGGACTATCCACCTTATAGTAAGTATTAGGACTTCATTCCTTTTTATTGCCCAGTTAATATTCCCTTGTGTGGCTAAATCACATCTTGCTTCTTCATTCATCACTTGATGGACTTTTGGGTTCTTTCCATCTTTTTGCTATTGTGGACACTGCTGCTAAGAACAATATGTACAACTGTGTGTGTGTGTGTGTGTGTGTGTGTGTTTTCGTTAGTCCTACATACATACTTAGGGATGGAATCGATGTATCATATGTTAATTCTATGTTCATCTTTTTGAGGAACAGCCAAACTATTTTAAAAAGTGGCTATGCTAGTTTACATCTCCAAAAGCAACACATGATCATCTCAATAGTTCACATCCTTGCCAACATATGTGGAGAGTTTAGCTAAGTTAGTCTTTGGTATTGTTGCCTTGGCATCCGTTTTGTTTAGCTAGGAGGCCTGCAATGACCTTAAACTGACAATAGGCCCTCATGTAAGAGCATGCCCTAGAGAACAGCCTACTGAGTCACAAGCAAATACAAGTTTCTTATACAACTTCCTAACAATCTCCCCTGTCTCCCAGCACCTAACCCTTACTGAAGTCAGTAAGTCAACAAGACACCCACGTGGCTTATCAAAGACCAGCTCTTTTGGCTTGAACTGAATTTGGAACCCCAAAGCACTCCACTCACAAACCCTAGTAAAGGCATGTGCCCTGGGTCCTGTGTCTCTGTACTCTGCCTTGATCTCCCCATATGGTCCCTGGAGGCCTACAGGGTACTTCCTCCAGGACCTGTGAATAATAAACTTTTCTACTTTGGTTTCTCTTGTGCTCTGTTGTTGAAGCATGGCTCACTATCTAGCACCCTGTGCTCTACGTAAAAAGTGATAATTTGAGGGTGCCTAGTGGCTTAGTCAGTTAAGTATCTGCCTTCGGCCCAGATCATGATCCTAGGTGGTGGGATCAAGCCCCATGTCAGGCTCCCTGCTTCTCTCTCTCCCCCTGCCATTCCCTCTGCTTATGTGCTTTCTATCTCTCTTTTATTTATACATAAATAAAAATCTTTTTTTAAAAAGGTGTAATTAGAAAAATTTATAACTTGTTATTGTCCATCTTTTATACCTTTGTCATCTTATTGGGGTGAAGTGGTATAATGTTGTGTTTATGATTTACATTCCTCCTAAAGAATAATAAAATTGAGCATCTTTTCATGCGCTAACTGGTTATTTGTATGTCTTATTTAGAAAAATGCTATTCAAACCCTTTGCCCTCATTTTCATTGGTTATTTGTCATTGTACTGTTGAACAAGAGTTCTTTATGTATTCCAAATATAAAACCTTTTTAAAATATGATTACATTTTCTTTTTTCTGTGGGCTGTCTTTTCACATTCTTGACAGCATCCTTTGATGCACAAACATACCTTTTGATGAATCCCAACTAATCTATTTTTCTTGCATCACTTGAACTTTCGGTACCATACTGAAGGAACAACTGCCTACTCCTAAGTATACAAAGATGTACTCTTATATTGTCTTCTAAGAGTTTTACAGTTTCAGCTCTTAGATGTAGGTCTATGATTCATTTTAAGTAAATGTTTTGTATGTAGTGTGAGTTAGTCATCTAACTTCATTACTATACATGTGAATACCCAGTTGTCCCAGCAGCATTTGTTACATGAACTGTTCCCATGAACTGTCTTAGTACTCGTCAAGTTATCAATCACCATAATATCAGGGATTATGTCTGCACTCTTAGTTCTGTTCCACCAACCTATGTACCTATCCTTAAGCCAATACCATGCTGTCTTGATTACTACAGTTGTAGAGTAAGTTTTGAAATTAGGAAGTGTAAATCTTCCAACTTTGTTCTTTTTCAAGACTGTTTTGACTATTTCAAATCCCTTTGATATTTTTATATGAATTTTACCATCAACTTGTCAATTTCTGCAGTAAAGACATTTAGGATTTCAATAGAGACTACTAACTATACAGATCAATTTGAGGAGTATTTCCATTTAACAATATTAAGTCTTCTGATCTATAAACACGAGCTATCTTTCCACATAGGTAAGTATTTCTTTAAATTCTTTCAATGGGGCGCCTGGGTGGCTCAGTCAGTTAAGCAGCTGCGTTTGTCTCAGGTCATGATCCCAAAATCCTGGGATCCAGCCCCATATCCCGTTCCCTGCTCAGTGGGGAGTCTGCTTCTCCCTCCCCTCAGTTGCTCCCCCAGCTTTTGCTCTTGCTAGCACTCTGTCACTCTCAAATAAATAAAATCTTCAGAAAACAAATAAATTCCTTCAATAATATCTTACTTTTCTCAATGCATAGTTTTTTTTTAAGATTTTATTTATCTGACAGAGTGAGCACAGGCAGACAGAGTGGCAGGAAGAGGCAGAGGGAGAAGCAGACTCCCCGCCGAGCAAGGAGCCCGATGCGGGACTCGATCCCAGGACGCTGGGATCATGACCTGAGCCGAAGGCAGCTGCCTAACCAACTGAGCCACCCAGGCGTCCCTCAATGCATAGTTTTTGCACTTCTTTTGTGAGGCTTATGTACTTCTTCAAATGCTGTTGCAAATGGAACTGTTTTCTTAATTTCACATTTGCATTGTTTACTGCTAGTGTGCAGAAATACAACCAATTTTTATATATTGATCTTCTATCCTCCAACTGACTAAGCTCATTTACTTAGTTCTAATAGTTTATTAATTCCCGAGGATTTTTTAACGAATTACATATTTGGGGGGAGGAATGGACAGAGAGAGAATCCTCAAGCAGGCTCCCCACAGAGTGTGGAGCCCAACTCGAGGCTTGATCCTGGGACCCTGAGATCATGACACGAGCCAAAATCGAAAGTCGGACACTCAACCAGCCAAATCACCCAGGTGTCCCTCCTTGGAATTCTTTTATATGCAAGATCGTATCATCTGTAAATAGAGATTGTTTTACTTCTTTGCCAATATGCCTTTTATTTTTTTCCTCTTTTCCCTGGCTAGAATCTACAGTAAAGAGTTAAAAAGAAGTGTTTTAGTAAAAACAGGTATCTTTATCTTGTTCCAGATCCCTGGAAGAAAGCAATCAGTCTTCAGCATCATGGATAATGTTAGCTTTGGCATTTTTGTAGAAGCACTCTGTGAGATTGAGGAAGTTCCTTTCCATCCCAATTGCATTGAGTATTTTTATCATAACAGGGTGTTGGATTGTGTCAAATGTTTTTTCTGTTTAAACTGAGATGATCATGTGGTTTCGGACCTTTAACGAATACGGTGCAATACAGTGATTGATTTGGGGATATTGCGGCAACCTTATATTTCTTAGAATAAATCCCACCTTGTCATGGTATTTAATCTTTTTTATATATTGCTGGATTTGGTTTGCTAGTATTTTGAAGACTTTTATACCTGTATTTATAAGGAATACTGACCTACAGTTTTCATTTCTTCTGGATGTCTGCCTGGATTTGGAATTAGGGTAATACTGAACTCACAGAATGAGTTAGGAAGTGTACCTTTTTCATTTTTTTTTGTGAATAATTGGTATTAATTTTTTTAATGTTTGATAGAATTTACCATTGAAGCCATTTGGGCCCAGGTTTTTCTTTGTGGGAATTTTTAAAAATTATTAATTCAACATCTGTACTTAATGAGAGGTCCATCAGACTTTGTTTCTTCTTTTGGCAATTCCTATAGTTTGTTCTTTCTAGCCATTTGTTCACTTCATTTTAGCTATGTAATTTGTTGGCATTCAATTTTTCCTGTAGTCTTTATTTCTGTAATGTCACAGTGATTGATGTTCTCTCTTCCTGATTTTTAATAATTTAAGCTTCTTTTTATCTTAATCAATCTAACTAAAGATTTATCAATAGTATTGATCTTTTCAAAGAACCAACTTTTTGTTTCTTGATTTTGTTGTTTTCCTTCCTCTCATTTATTTCTACTCTGATCTTTATTATTTCCTTCCTTTGACTTACTTTGAATTCTACTCTTCTTTTTCTACTTTCTTAAGGTAGAATACTCTTGAGAACTTTCTCCTTTTTTACCAGCTGTGCACAGCTATGAATTCTCACCTAAGCACTGTTTAAACTGTGCACTACAGTGGGTATGTTCATTTTTAGGCCTATGGAAGTATTTTCTATTTTCCCTTGTGATTTTTGTCTTTGACTAAGTACTTATTTAGAACTGTTGTTAATTACCACATATTACTGAATTTTCCAGTTTTCCTTCTGTTAATGATTTTGAAATTAAGTCCACTGTGGTCAAAGAACATACTTTGTATTATTCCAGTCTTTTAAAACTTAATTGAGACTCATTTTGAAGACTAACATGTGGTCCCTCCTTGAGAATGTGATTGTGCTGTTGATGGGTGGAGTATTCTATATAAGCACATCTAGCTGGTTTATAGTGTTGCTCAAATCTTCCTTTATCTTGCTGATCTTTTGTCTAGTTGCCCTATCCATTCCTGAAAGTCATGTTTTGAAGTCTTCAACTACTAATGTGGATTATCTACTTTTGCCTTCAATTCTGTCAGTTGTTGGCTTAATAGATTCTGGAGCTCTGTCATCAGATCCAAATTATAACAATTATAAACAAATATTATGTTTTCCTGACTCATTAACTCTTTTATCATTATAAAAAGTCCATTCTTTGTGTCAAGTAACAGTTTATTTTTCAATCTTGTCTGATATTAATATTGCTGCTCCAGCTCCTTTTTGGTTACTGAGGGCCTGTTATATCTTTTTCAATCCTTTACTTTCAGTTTACTTGTGTGTTTTAATGTAAAGTGTGCCTCCTATAGACAGCATGTAGAATAAGAAAAATACATGAATTTGATAAGAGAAACTATTTTCAATTTTTTATAAAGATTTTATTTATTTATTTGACAGAGAGATCACAGGTAGGCAGAGAGGCAGGCAGAGAGAGAGGAGGAAGCAGGCTCCTTGCTGAGCAGAGAGCCCGATGCGGGGCTCGATCCCAGAACCCGGAGATCATGACCTGAGCCGAAGGCAGTGGCTTGACCCACTGAGCCACCCAGGCGCCCCCCAATTTTTAATTCTTAAGAAGAGCAAACTCTGCTTCACAGCCCCATCTGGCCCACTGTTAGGTTTTTACAAATAAAGTTTTATTGGAACACAGTCATGCCCATTCATTTACTTATTATTCATGGCTGCTTTCACACTATAATAATAAAACTGAATAGTTAAAACAGAGATGATATAGCCTAAAATATTTACTACTGGTCTTTTACGGAAAAAGACTGTAGACCTCTGCTCCACACACCTTTTCAAATCAAAAGATACACTGCTGCAGAAAGTATAGTCATTACACAGAAAGTGAAAAAATATTCTTAATAAGATACTGATATTTTATCAATCATATGTAGCATGTTAGCATGCTTCTTTTATTTTTTTTTAAAGATTTTATTTATTTATTTGACAGAGAGAGATCACAAGTACGCAGAGAGGCAGGCAGAGAGAGAGAGTGGAGAAAGCAGGCTCCCTGCCGAGCAGAGAGCCCGATGTGGGACTCGATCCCAGGACCCTGGGGTCATGACCTGAGGCGAAAGCAGAGGCTTAACCCACTGAGCCACCCAGGTGCCCAGCATGCTTCTTGTAAATATAACTTTGTAAAGTCTTAAAACCTGCATAGAAGTCTTATATAACTTTGGATATATTTAATCCTAGGTACTTTGCATTTTTTGTTGCTACTAGTTATTTTAAATGATCTCTTTTCTGTTTGTGGGAGTATAGAAATAGTTGATTTTTTAACATACTGATCATATAGATCTAGCACTCTTCTGAATGCTTATTATTGATGCCTAAAGTTGTTTACATTATCTATGTTAACAATCATATCATCTCCAAAAAGTGACTATTTCTTTGTTCACAATTATTAAATATTTTATTCATTTTTCTTGTCTTACTGTACTTGTTAGGAACTCCACTAAAATCCTAAACAGAAGCAGTGGTGGTGGCTTTGTTTTCTATCTTGTTTTTGATTTTACAGAGATTGCTTCTAACACCTTACCATTTGAGAATATTATTTGCTACTTGCTAAGGCTATTTCTCTTGAGTCTTAGTTTTTCTTAAGGCTTTGTTTTTTTTTCCTTAAGATCATGAAGGAGTCCAAGTGCTTTTTTACTATGCAACACTGACTCTGCAATGGTATGAATCTATTTCATAAAAGCCACAGATCAAACTTATTTCGTTTTATCCTTTTGAGTAGAAAAGCACCTCTGGATTGCTCTATATTGGTACTACATGTGTCTATAAATGATGAAATGAATTAACTAATAATTTGAGGCTGTAAATAAACACTGGCAAAATTGTATCTTTCCTTCACTTCAACTCTAAAAATTAAATTATTAAAAAGAGATGTGAAATTATATTTTATTGCACAAAACACTGAATTTCCTGGGAAACTAACAATATTCCAAACATTTGGGACTTTGTTAGTAAAGGCCATTCTCATGATTTTAAAATTTAATTTATAATCATAAGTGGTAAAACAGCATCCCACCAGAAAAGCTCAGAGCATTCTAGTGAAAAACTATATAAAAACATGTCTTCTTGTGGACAAAATGCTTTAAATGAAGTTCTGGTCTCTATCATGAAGTACCTTGCAATTTAAAAATATGTTTGATAATTTCTCTCACTTTGCCTTTTCACGATTAAATGAATCACTTTATTGGGGAAAGTACCTTATTCTGTAGAGTACATTGAGCCTGGTTGATTCATCTATATGGAAGACATGGTTGGGCGGATACCAAATCCTTTCTGTTTCACTCATTAAAGCAAACATACTATGATACACAGGTGTGATTCCTAGGAAAGAAGTAGAAAAAGAAATGATTACAGATACTAACAAGTACATTTATATAACATCCATTAATTTGTAATGGCATTAACATAACAACTCTTAATCACCACAAATGCAGTAGCAGTTGATATCTTTTGGTTCAACATGGCTTACAACTGATTTCTTAATTAAATCTTTTTTCCCTACATTTTAAAATATGACTGCGGGAACTACTTCAAGCAGATTTTAAAGAAACATCTTATCCAATTTTTTTAGTTTTCTTACACAGAAATGTCGATTAAAAGTTGTGTGTAGTTTTAATTGATAATAAGGGTATCAACTGAAATATTTAGAGGTCACTGGATACGTTTAAGAGAATAGCACAGCAGTTTTCTTTTTATTTTATTTTATTTTTTTTAAAGATTTTATTTATTTATTTGACAGACAGAGATTACAAGTAGGCAAGAGAGGCAGGCAGGGATAGAGAGGAGAAAGCAGGCTCTCCGAGGAGCAGAGAGCCTGATGTGGGGCTCGATCCAAGGACCCTGGGATCATGACCTGAGCCGAAGGCAGAGGCCTTAACCCACTGAGCCACCCAGGCGCCCCATTTTTCTTTTTAAATGTCAAATTTTACACAGTGCACTAGTAACTATATCTTCTGTACTACTTAAACTTACAATGAAAAATTTTCTATGTCCACTTAAATTGCAAGGGTACGTGATTTTTTTCAAAGATATTTTAGAAGATACATTAACAAAGGTTTGAAGGCTATTGAACTTTTAAAAAAACATATGAAACAGCAAACCCACACAATTAATTAATGCACATTACTTCCCAGCACACAGAAAACATTTCCCAGCACACAGAAAACACAGTCTTCCAAAGTGCTAGAGAATAATCACACATATCATTTTCTCTAACTACACTTCAACTAAATAAAAAATGAATATCTAAAAAAATATTTAAACTATATATTTAAAAATATATGCCTCAAAAAAACCCCAAAGTATATTTATTCTAGTAATGTTTTCATTCTTTTCCACTGTAAACAAAAATGACACCAACTTGACACACTGACAACAAAGATTTAAAATTTTTATTAAAATTATCACAACTGCTTACTCCTAGATATGTAATAATTTCAGTAAGTTACACAATATAAAAGTAACTTTTAAACTGTATCCTTGCATTCATTCTTGTATTTACACACACTTCTAAATACCTCACAAGTCACAGGAGAAATTATAACAGAAACTAAAGAGTATTTACAATGAATGATGATTAATAAAATGTATTAAAAATTAAGGAACAGGAGAACCTGGGTGACTCACTAGGCTAAGTGGCCGACTCGGTTTCAGCTCAGGTCATGATCTCACAGGTTGTGAGACAAAGTCCTATGTTGGGCTTTGTGCTCAGCATGGGGTCAGCTTGAAGCTGCTTCCCCCACGTGCATACACACTCTCTTTCTCTCTAAAATAAACAAATAAATATTTTTGAAAATATTAATATAAATAAAATTATGGAATATAACTAAGCTGATACGTAAGAGGGAAAATTGTAGCTTTAATCCAATTATATCAGAAAATAACAGAATTATCTGTTAACTAACACTACAGTAAAAAAAAACAACAGCATGGGGCACCTGGGTGGCTCAGTGGGTTAAGCCTCTGCCTTTGGCTCAGGTCATGATCTCAGGGTCCCAGGATCAAGTCCCACATCAGGCTCTCTGCTCAGGGGGGAGCCTGCTTCCTCCTCTCTCTCTGCCTGCCGCCTGCCTCTCTGCCTACTTACGATCTCTCTTTGTGTTAAATAAATAAATAAAATCTTTAAAAAAACAAAAAACAGGGGCGCCTGGGTGGCTCAGTGGGTAAAGCCTCTGCCTTCGGCTCAGGTCATGATCTCAGGGTCCTGCGATCGAGTCCCGCATCGGGCTCTCTGCTCAGCGGGGAGCCTGCTTCCTCCTCTCTCTCTGCCTGCATCTCTGCCTACTTGTGATCTCTCTCTCTCTCTCTCTAATAAGTGAATAAAATATTAAAAAAAAAATAAAAAAACAAAAAACAAAAAAAAACCCAACAGCGTAATCTCTGAGAGCTGAAAGAATGTGAAAGCACAGAAGTGAAGAGAATAAAGATTCAGTAAAGAGAATCAACAAAATAAAAGCTGATTATTTGCATTGACGAACAAAATAAACAAGCTTTTGTCAAATCTGATCAAGAAAAAAAAAAAAAGATAAACCCTAATGATTTTTTAAAGTGTAATTATAGGTTATGAAGACAAAAAGAGAATAGATAAAGCCAATAAATTTGAAAATGCAGACAATATTAAAACATATACAACTTTAAAAAATGGATTCGAGAACAAAAACCTTCAAAAGGAACTATAATATATTCATGTAAAAATATAAAGAAGAAAGAAGAAAAAAAAATAAAGAAGAAAGGAAGCGGGGGAGAGAAGTAACAAAGAAGAAAGGAAAAAACACAATTAGGCCCAGATGAAATTATATGTGAGTTCAATGAAACATGAAAGACAATTCTAATCTTCTATATACTATTATAGAGAAAAGAGAGAGCCCTGCACATATTACTTCTTTTATCTATCTACCACCTCTCCTCTCCCCATGAAATGCTTCACATAGCCAGTATTCTAGGTATATAAGAGACAGAGCAGGAGATAAAAATGCCCAGGAAAGAGCCATAATGGACCTGATATAAAATTGCCTTAGAAAGAGAAAATAGGGGCACCTGGGTAGCTCGGTGGGTTAGGCCTCTGTCTTCGGCTCAGGTCATGATCTCAGGGTCCTGGGATCGGGCCCCGCATAGGGCTCTTTGCTCGGCAAGGAGCCTGCTTCCCTCTCTCTCTCTGCCTACTTGTGATCTGTCTCTATGTAAAATAAATAAATAAAATCTTTAAAAAAAAAAAAAGACAAAATACTGGGAAGAAAATCTTAACAGAAAAATAGCATTTAGTTTAAATGTAATCATGCAAACAAAATTGTATATGGAACCATTACTCTTAGCATATGATAACAGGGATTTTTTTTTAAAAAGATTTTATTTACTTATTTATTTATTTGACAGAGATCACAAGTAGGCAGAGAGGCAGGCAGAAAGAGGGGGGAAAGCAGACTCCCCGCTGAGTGGAGAGCCCATGTGAGGCTCAATCCCAGGACCCTGAGATCATGACCTGAGCCGAAGGCAGAGGCTTTAACCCACTGAGCCAGCCAGGCGCCCCGATAACAGGGATTTTTTTTTTTTAAAGATTTTATTTATTTATTTGTCAGAGAGAGAGAGCAAGAGCGAGCACATTCAGACAGAGACAGAGAGAGAAGCAGGCTCCCCGCCGAGCAAGGAGCCCGATGTGGGACTCAATCCCAGGACGCTGGGATCATGACCTGAGCCGAAGGCAGCCACCCAACCAACTGAGCCACCCAGGCGTCCCATCAGGGATTTTTTAAAAGAAGACAATGGTCATGATTTTCAAACAAGAGCACAATCATACAAAGTGGGAAAAGTGAGTTCGTATTGATGAGTCACTAGTATTTTTTAAAAGAATGAATAATGATTCCTTCAAATTGGACTGCATACCTTAATTACAGATATCAAAATAGGAAAATGAATATACCTATATAAATTGGCACAAAAGGGTCAGAAAAAAAGGGGATACACACCAAAAATGAAAAAATTAAAAAATAAAAAGTTAAGTCACCCTGCAAACAAATAACAAAACAAAGTGCTTGCAGTCATGTTTAGTCACACTGATATCTTATTTCAAAATGGCAATTATACATTAATACTTATATCATTTTTCTTGGTTCATGTTAATTGGGTTGAAAAAGCAATGACATTATATTTGAGGCATACATTATATTGAAAAAATAGGACTACACAGAAATCTCAGTCATTTTAACTCTTTCCCTATACATCAAGTCCAAATTATTTGTATTTTTATTTATTACAAGCACTTTAATGTGATTATTTTCCAAGCCATTATCATTACTCCAATTCAGTTCCATATCATTCTAGAGCATGATTCAAATTATCATCATATCTGATCAATATCTGTTAATATTAACAGAGTCCCTATTCCATAATAAGTACAAGAGGGGCATAGGAAATACAAAAATAAAAATAGTGCCCAACTTTAAGGATCTCACATTGTAGCAGATGACTCAGAGATGCCACTGGGGAACTACAATTCCAAAGGGTAAGTGAAATGATAGTAAAGACCATAAGAAAACAAAGTACAGGGGAGAGATGAAAAATATTCTTTGCTTGACCGGATTTTAGCAAGGCACCTCTGAATCCTCCCCAACAAGGCTCATACATGTTCTTCTGTGTCGAATCAAGTTTTAGCAAGAATCCTGCTAAGTCTATTGAGCAAAAGTTCCCCACTTTTGATATCTAACCCCTATTATCAACCAGATGATAACTGAGCACCTTGGCCTAACTATGGCAGAATCGTATTAGGCTGGTTGACCCAGAATCCCCCCAGACTTGATGTCTACTCTTAGTAATTTTCCATTCACCAATGCCCCTGCTGATCTTCTTCCTTGGCTATAAAACCCCACCTGTTCAGGCTGTAGTCATTCAGTCAAGATCACTTCTATACTGGAATATCCTCCCAATAAAATGGTTTATTAAGTAAAATTCCCTTTTTTTTTTTTCCACTTTAACTTCTATTCAGCTCTGGTTTTAACAGAGGTAAAAACATTTATCAAGAGAGTCAAATTAAGGGGCAACTGGGTGGCTCAGTAGGTTAAGCCTTTGCCTTCGTCTCAGATCATGATCTCAGGGTCCTGGGATCAAGCTCTACATCGGGCTCTCTGCTCAGCAGGGAATCTGCTTCCCCCTCCCCGTCTGCCTGCCTCTCTGCGTACTTGTGATCTCTCTCTTTGTCAAATAAATAAATAAAATCTTTTTAAAAAGAGAGAGAGAGAGAGAGTCAAATGAAGTAAAGACTTCAATGAAGGCTTCTGAAGAGATAATATATAAACTGAAAGCACATCAGGATTTAGCTATTCTATGTAATTGTAAGCAGAATACATAAAATGTATATATTCATAAAGGATCTGCTGTAAATGCTCCTGAACCTAAAACAGCTAAACAGAAAAGAAAAGAGAGGTGCTATATAGCATAGAACTATAGACAGGAGGAGCATATAACCTGGCTGGACCAAGACAGGTTTGGTTTGTCTGCTGTTCCAGCATAATCATTAACAGCCTATCTTTTCACCTTGAAAGGATCCCAGTTTAAACAGCGATAATCTATATACCATTAGCTTAGAGTCTGATATGAGTCAAGTCTGAGCTCTGCCATTTACTAGCTAGGTAAACTTGTGGTAGTTAATCTAAGCTTATACTTAATCAACTAAGATTAAGGACAGAAAACCGAGTTCATAGGATAATTGGAAGGATAAAATGCTATAATCTGAATAAAGGACTTGGCAAAGTACATGGCACATAACATGGGTTCCACTGTAAAGATCCCAAGAGCATATCCTAACTGGGCTTCATAAACTACATAAATAAATAGGGTTTTTTGTTCTCTCTAACTGAATGAGCTAGAATGAGCCATACCAGTACTTTACAAAATTTAATGTTTATCCCTATAACAACCTGGAGAAACTGTCTTTTGGCTTCCACGGTTTTTGCTGAAAACCTTGAAAAGCATGGTTTTGTTGAAAAAGATAGTTTCTTATTCACTGATTCTGGGATGGGCCTGAGATACTGCATTTCTAACAACTTCCCTGGTGATACTGATACTATTAAACCATGGAGCAACAGATGGATTTAACAGCACACAATATACTAAAGAAGAAAGAATTAGTCAACACAAAAACAAGTCAACAAAAAGCACCCAAATTGAAGGACAAAAAAATAACAGAATGGAAATAACTGAAGAGAATATAAAAGGCATTTAAGACCTGTCAAACATACCTAATTTACATGTAACTGAGTAGCCCAGACTTTTCCAAAGCTAAACAGATACTGACCTACAAATTCAGCCAGATCAGAGAGCCCAAAGCAAAATAAAGACAAAGAAAACAACATATAGGTGCACCACAGTCAAACTGCTAAAGATGAACAACAGAAAGAAAAATCTTAAAAGTAACCAGAGTATAGAAACATATTCCCTTCAAAGGAGAAATTAAAGATTAATAGGTAGCTTTTCAACAAGAACCAGGGAAGCCAAAAGACAATGAATGAATATGACATATTGAGAATACTAAATGAAAAAAAGCCAACCAGAAATTCTATACCCTGTGACAATATCTTTCAAAAAAGAAATCAGAAAGAAAAGACATTCTCAGATAAGTAAGAGCTGAAGGTATCGGTCATCAGCAAAGCTGTGATACAGAAATACTAAAAGGAGTTCTTTAGGCTGAAGAAAAATGATGTCAGGTGGAAGCATGGGAGGAAAGAATAAATAACAAAGGAAAGAGTAAATACAAAAGAATTACTATTAAAGCAACAATAATATAAGTGCCCTGTGGGGTATATGATATCTACAGAAATAAGACATATGATACCAACAGTACCAAAAGTGAAAAGAAGTAAATGGAGTTAAACTGCTCTCAAGTTCTTGAATTGTTTAGAAAATTATAACATACTAGCTTAAGATTGTAATAAGCCAAAAATGTACACTGTGATATCTGGGGTAATGCTAAAAGAACAGTACAAAAAGTCTAACAGAAAATCTAATAAAAGGATTAAAAAATACAATCTTGAAAAAGAACAAGAAGGTTGGAAAACTCACAATTCCTGATTATGAAACTTTTTACAAAGCTGTAATGATGCAGAGTACAGTACTGGCATTAAGATATATAGACACCAGAACTGAAAATCCAGAAACAGACCCACTCATTTATGGCCAAAGGACACTTTGAAAGGGTTCTGAGACTACTGAGTGGGGAAATCATAGCCTCTTTATCAAATGGTGCTGGGATTTGAGTGTAGATATCCATTTGTTATTGGCTTTTTACACATCCTGTAATATTTACAAGGTTCATCCATGTTGGATCATGTATTTCGTACTATTTAGCTCAGTATTATTCAGCCATAAAAGAAATGTACTAATACATGGTACAACATAGACGAAACTTTTAAACACTATACAAAGTGGGAGAAGTCATTAACACACAGACATTCACATGCCAAAGAGTGACACTGCACCTCTACCTCAAACCAACTACAAAAATGAACTCAAAGTGAAGCAAAACTATAAAGCTCCTGGAAGAAACTACAGGGGCAATTCTTCAAGAACTTGGATTTTGTAATAGATTCTTAGATATGACCCAAAAACACAAGCAACAACAACAAAAATAAACAAGGTTTCATTAGAATGGAAAATCTTGGCTTCAAAGAACACTACCAGATCCAGATAGTGAAAAGACAAAACACAAAATGGGAGAAAAGACTTCCAAATCATGTATTTGATAAAAGATCTGTATCTAGAAAATATAACCATTAACAACTCAACAACAAACAAACAAGAAAACCATTTAAAAATGGATAAATGAAAAAAAAGAAAAAAATGGATAAATGATATGAATAGACATTTCTCCAAAGAAGATACATAAATTGCCAATAAGCACTGCAAAGATGCTCAAAAGAATTGGTAATCAGGAAAAAAATAAAAACTACAATAAGATACCATTTTATACCTATTAGAATGGATATAAGTTTTAAAAGTTATATAACAAGTGTCATTAGGGGATGTGGAATAATCAGAACCTTGATGCACTACTGGTATGAATGAAAAAATGGTGCAGCCACTTTGGAAAATACTCTGGTAGTTCCTCAAAAAGTTAAACATAGAGTTACCATCTGACCCACAATTCCACTCCTGGGTATACACACAGAAATGAAATCATCTGTCCACATTGTACACAACACTGTACACAATGTTCACAGGAACTATTCATGATAGACAAAGATCAAAACAGCCAAAATGTCCAGCAAATGATCAACTGTTAAATCATACATTGCATTATCCATACTGTAGCATATTATCCAGCCATATATGCATACATATTCATTATCCATGCTACATCCATACAGTAGCATATTATCCAGCCATAAAAGAATGAAGTACTGAAAGATGGTACAGTATGGATGAACTTCACAAAAACTGCATGAGTAGAATACTCTGGAGTTTCTCTTCAAATTATAAAAATCTTTCAATTTTTACTAGAGATTTTCATAGCAATCGGCTATCATATAAGAAGTAACAAAGGGTCACCTATTATATGACCCCATCTATATGAAATATCTAGACAAACAAACGTATTGAGACAGAATATAGATTAAGGGATGCCTGAGGCTGGAGAGGGATGAGAGGATTTGACAGTGATAGTCAATAAGCTCAGAGTTTCTTTTGAGGTGAAAAAATGTTCTAAAATTGACTGTTAATACTAAAAACCACTGAAATGTACCCTTTCTAAAAGTATGAAATGTATGACATATGGATCATTTATCAATAAAACTTTTTCAAAAAAATACAATGAGATACCACTTCACACCTACCAGTGTCATTCATCAAAAAGACAGGTAATAATAACTGTCGATCAGGATACAGAAAAACTGGGACCTTCATACACTGGTGGTGGAAATGTAAAATGATTTAGGTGCCCAGAAAATATTCTGGTGGTTCCTCAAAAGGTTAAGCACAAAGTTATAGTATGACTCAGGAATTCAACTTGTCACAAAAAAACACATACAGCATGATTCCACTTATATGAAAAGTTCCAAATAAACAAATTCTTAGAGAGATAAGTATATTTGTTGTTGGAAGCTGGGAAAGAAATGGGAAATGACTTCTTATGGGTAAGAGGTTTCTTTCTGGGGGTGGAAAACTGATATGATAGTTGCATGGCTCTGTGAATATACTAGAAATACTGGATTAATGAAAGGAAGAAGAAAGAAAAGGAGAAGATCTCAAAAGCAGCTAAGTAAACCACCCCACCAATTACCTAACCATGTGCCAGAAAAAAGTCCATCACTACTTAAGAATACAACAAAATCCAGCAGGTAACAATGTAAATTGAAAATATACATTACAATAGCCAGCATCCAATCAAAAATTGTAGGCATTCAAAAAAGCAGGAAAATATGACCTATAACCAGAAGTAACATCAATCAGTAGAAGGATACCTACAAATGACAGATAAATCAGGTACTGTAATATATTCCATCTAGTAAAGAAGGTAGAACAAAACACGAACATGATGAGGCAATGGAAATTATTAAAAAGCAATACAAATAAAACTTCTAGAGTAAAAACTTCAGGAAAAAAAGATAAGGAGACATGAAGACATAGCAACAGAAACCTACCATTTTTGCCCCTGGTACTCCAAAATTCACATCCTGCACATTCAAAATATATTCACTCCATCCCAGGAGTGAATACATCCCAAGTCTTAACTCATTCCAGCATCAACTCAAAAGTCTGAAATTCAAAGATTCATCTGAATACCAACTAAATTGTATTTGGGTGAGATTCAAGGTACCATTCATTCATCTTTAAGCAAACTGCCCTCCAGCTGTGAATCTGTGAAATCAAACAATTTAAATGCTTCCCAAATACGACAGGACAGCCATAAGATAGACATTTCTGTTCCAAAAGGGAGCAAAAAAAAAGGAATGATGGTCCCAAGCAAGTCTAAAACCCAATAGGGCAAATTCTATTAGATCCAAAGCTCGAGAATAATCCTCTTTGACATGACAATCTGTTCTCCCAGATCACTAGGGCAGAGGTCTTGACTATAGGACACACTGGGACAAGGTTTCTGTCCTTGTTTACCAGAGGTTGGCCCCAAGACTCCTGGCTGCCCAGCCCTATGGATTTGGGGGGCTCCATCCTTTGAAAGCTAGGTGGACACAGCCATTCTCACTGGGCCTGTGTACTCTCCCCTGCTGCAAACAACACACTCTATCAAAGTTTGCTGTCTGAACCGTATGGCAGACAGCTGCTGCACCAGGCACTTAGAGAGCTGCACCTGGGGCAACTGAGGAGCTCAGCGCCTGCAGAGCCCTCATTGTGAGGCAGCACCAGGGTAGCACATGCAGGTCTCCAAGCTCTGGCATCCCTTCTTTGAAAGCACACTGTCATATAAGCATTTTAAAAAATAAAAAATAATACATTATACACACACATTGTATTACAGGAGCATAAATGAAGTGATGATCTAATAAAAAGGAGAAAATAATTTTTTAAAAAATATTTACCACAAGCTTTAGAAGCAGCAACACAAATTTCTTCTGCAACATACTCCCCCGTTGGAAACTTCAGATACTCTCCTTCAGCTTTCTCAAGAGAATGATAAAGATACACCTGTAGGAGTGGATCTATTTGCTTCACCGGATTAGCATTTCCAGGAATATCACCATTCTGATGTACAGGAGATAGGGACGTTCCTTCCATTTCTGTCATTGTAAGGCAAGCCATCCCCATGCAGAGTTTTTTTCAGAACATTTGCCTGTTAAGAAAAAAACATTAAGTTATAAAATGAAGTGATACTGATAAGGCATCCCTCATATATAAAGAAGGCTTCACTGAAAGCAGTGACTTTGCTAAATTCATTAACTGAATAAATATTGTGTACTACTATACAAAGCATAGTGAGAGATGTTAAGATTATAAATTTCCTGTGGTCAGGGACCATAAGGCTGTTAGAATTTAACTGAGGAAACATAATACAGATATGTAATATTAATAAAACAAACAAACAGAATTAGTCACAGGACAGAAGAGATCCCACTAGGCAACATAAATTCTCAACAAATGAATTACTATGACAATTGCTTATTGGGTGTCTGGAGGGGATAAATAACATTTCAAAGTGGGTTAAAACTGATGAGTTTTATTAGGTCACATTTAAAACTGATTCTGTACAGACTGGATTTGTATGAATGAGAGAGTAGAACTGTGCTGAGAAGTAGGAAGGTACAAGCTCTACTCTAATTTACTGGCCTGAAGTACAGTATTTGAGAAGTTATACCATTTAGGAAAGGATTAAAAAAAAAGATATTTGTGGCAAATTGCAACTACATACCCAAAAAACATTTTCCTTCCTCCTTGATAGAGCCCAGTTTTGTTGGGGAGAGCAACATACCCTCAAAGAACTGTGCTTTCCCACAGATGGATAACCTTGTGAACCAGTTTCAACAAATGAGATTTAAGTGTAGTTTACTGGGCGGTACACTTCTAGGAGCCTTCCTTAAAAGGAAGTTGACTTGGCTTCCTTTTTACCTTTTGTTTTTCCCCTTTCATTCTCTTCCTACCTGCCTCTGGGCATACATACAGGGTAGGGCAGTCACTTTAAAACCATGGACCAACCAGGAAGGAAATGCCAAGAGAATAAAAGACCTAGCAAACTTAAGCATCCAAATCAATGTCAAGATCACCTATCTACCATCAGACATCTTATTATTTGTAAATGAATGCAATTCTAATTGCTATAGTATAATATTAAGAAAAATATGAATATCAGATCAAAGAACTTAAGAGGCACCTGGCTTGTTCAGTTGGTAGGGCATGCGACTCTTAATCTCGGGGTCGTGAGTTCAAGCCCCACAGTGGGCATGAAGCCTACTTAAGAATAAATATACAAATAAATAGATCAGATCAAAGAAGTTAAACTTTATCCTACAGTCAATGATGAATTAGAAAGTTGAAACCAGGAACAGTTAAAAGGCGACTACAATAGTCCAGGTAGAAGTAAGATCCTGAAGTGAAACTGCGACAGTTGAATGATGAATGGTAATATAACAGCAAGAATTCATGCAACTTGGAAATTAACTGAATATAGAAGAAGACAGGAGTCCAGTTATGGGATGAATAAGCCACAGGAATAAAAGGCACTGCACAGGGAACATAGTAATACTGTAATAGTGTACAATAGTATAAAAGTGTTGATGGCTACACTTGTGAGCACAGCATAATGTATAGAGATGCCGAACCTCTATGCTGTAAACCTGATACTAATGCAACACTGTGTTTCAACTATACTAAAAAAAAAAAAATGCTTTTAAAGCCAGGAGTAAAAGAAGGTGTGAATATTTCAGGTTTAGGACATCTATAATACCATTAATGGAAAAATGAGGAAATGAAGACTTTGCCCCTTGACACTGGCATGTAAGGAGAATCAAGACTGCTGCTTTACACACTTGTTTAGAAATGAAGTAGGGCAATTACACAAGCATCTAGCTACCAGCTAAACATGAGACTGATACCAGAAAGAGCTAAAAATCTCACAACCTTTCCCACAGATGTACTCATTTAACTCATGAGCAGAGCTATGTGAAGAGAGAAGGGGAAAATAATAGCAAACATACAGCATACAGCATTTACTGAGTGCCAAGCACTATACTAAGCTTAGACATTAAAGGAAAGAAAAACGATGATTAAGTGAAGTGCAAGGTGAATTTCAGCTCTGTATCTAACTATAAGGACCTTCTTAAATTAGAGAAAACACTAGAGTTTAATACTTAGTTCTTCAAATAACTGGGGACTTCCAGTGAGTAGAGAAACAAGAAACGAGAAAGAAACTGGTAATTGCTAAAACCACAAGATTTGTGAAGTCTACCTGCAACTGGATACACAAATTTAAACAATTTTAATTTGTTCAAAAATAAAAATTTTTATAAAATTTTCTTTTAATTTATTATACTCCTTTTTTACTCAGAGAACGTCATCTAAAATGAACTCTTGGCCATTAAGGGGCAAATTTGCAAGCATTTCAGCAATTTGTCCTCACCATTGTTTTGGATCCTATGCTTTCCTTCTGGACTTTTTTTTCTGTTGAAGTGTGTCTTTTAGTAGGTCTCTCAGTGAGGCCCTACCGATTTTTAAGTTTTAGTCTTTGTTTGAAAAAAATATTTTTCCCACCATACTGAAATATAATTGACAAAACTGGAACATACTGAGAGTATACAACATAATGATTTACAATGTATACACTGTGAAATGATTCCCCAGCACTGAGTTCACACATCCTGTCACCTCATGAAGGTACTTTTTTTACCCCATTGGGGACATTTAATTTCTATTCTCTTAGAAAATGTCGATTATACAATACAATGTTCACAACTAGAGTCACCATGTTATATTAGATCTTCAAAACTTATCTACCTTGTAACTGAAAATCTATAGTCTTTTACCAATTTCTCCCAAATCTCAGTCCCTAGCAAGACTTTTCTACTATCTGTTTCTTAGAGTTAAACTTTTTTTTTAATTACACATGTAAGTAGTACCACACAGTTATTTGTCATTCTAACTTATTTTACTTGCCCCTGAGATTTATCCATGTTGTTGCAAATAATATGTATTCCTTTTTTTTTAAGGCTGAATACTCCTCCTCTGTGTGTGTGTGTGTGTGTGTGTGTACACATACATACTTACTTCTTCCTATTTGGATGCTTTTGATATCCTATACAAACCCATACAATCTACGGATAGCAATTACAAACACTAGAACAAATTATCCTTAAAAAACACTGAAGATATTGACAAGCAAACGAAAGCAGACAGCAACAAAGGAGCTATGACCCTTGACCAAAGAAAAAACACCAAATGAGGTCCATATTTACTCACCTTTTATCCTGAGGGAACTACAAAGTCTTTGTAGTGCCCAAGTGGTTGCTGGAAAAGAGGATAGAGTTCTTATATAAAGTTGCAGTCTTACTGGCTGGAAGAATCAAGGAAATTGCTAAATCAGAAAGAAATCAAAGGCAGAAATCCTGGGAAAAAAGAAAGTTGAGGGGCTGATTCCTAAACTCCCATGCATGGGATGAAAATCCAAAAAGCCCAGGGAGAGGCAATAACTAGGAATCTAAAAGAAATAGGAAGAGATTTCATTAGCTACCTGGTCCTGGGGAATCAGAGTTTGAATGTAGAAGGAATTGGTAAATATCCAACTCTTTTCACTGAAACTCCAGAAAAGGCACATTTGATGAATTAGAGTCACATATCAGAAGTAAGGACAAAACTGGAATGAACAGTCCTACTAAAGCCTAACACCAAGCCCCCACAGGGTGAACTACCTGCTACAACAAAGCTCTACACTTCAAAGAAACACTGAAATCCACACTACCCAGAGTTTATACAAGATCCCATCCATAAAACACAACTGTCAGCTGAAACTTATTTAACATAAAGAGAAAATGTTATAGTTAAGAGATAAAATATGAAGAAAGGGACTAACAGCAAATCCAAATGTTGAGTTTATTTTATAAAATTCGTTCACTATGATACAAATGTAATAGACTCTACATTAAAAGATAAATGCATGAAGATATAAAAACCATATAACCTCTACAATACTGAGCAATCCAACACATGTGAACAGGACAGAAGAAATATTTGGAAAAATACCTACTAAATTTTTTTCTAAAACTGAGTATCTCAAACCATGAATACAAACAGTTCATGTAGCCCCAATTTGTAAAAATCCATATCTAGTTACATCATAATCAAATTGTTAAAAATCAGAGAGAAAATCTGAAAAGTAGCCACATACATACAGGAGAGCCATGATAAAACTTAAAACGGACATCTCAAAAATATAAACAAATATAAAAAAGATAAACAAATATATTTTCAGATAAATGGATGCTGAGAGAACACATCCCCAACCCCCCCCCAAACTTTAAGAAATGCTTAAAATAAAAAAAGTCTCTGGATTAAGGCAAATGATACCAAATGTAAACTTAGATTTGTAGAATGGAATGAGGAACACAAAAATAGTAAATATGTGGGTAAGTATAACATCCTATTTTTCTTTCTTTTCTTAAAATTTTTAAAAGACAATAACAATTGTTTAAAAGCATTTGCAAATGACAGTACAAATGGTTGATATCCAGGATCTGTAAAGAACTTCTCAAACTCAACACACACAAAACAGATAACCATATCAAAAAATGGGCAGAAGA
>PISX010017978.1:0-41915 GCA_004024625.1 Mellivora capensis | reverse complement strand
GATCGATGTTGTTATCTTGAACAGTATTTGTTCAGCAACCATCAGGAATATATGTCCAACTGGATGCGTATGTCGAGTACAATAAAAAGGATGTGAGTCAACACCAGGAACACATGAAGACAGTGTTGTCCCTTTAAAAGAGGTCCGTGCGTTTCTCAAGTTTGAGAGGCAGGAGTTTCAAGCTCTATTCCTGGAATGCTCCCCTTCTGCTCCCCTTCGTGTAAGAAGCAGTGGGGCAGGTCAAACCAATTAAGTGTTCCTAAAAACAGAGCTCACCAAATACCATGGCTGCCGGATAACACCACCAAGAGCCAGCCAGCAGCTTAGAGTGGGGCACGGAGAGGAATGACCCCGGGGGACACCAAGTGAAAAGCTCCTATTTCACTTCCCTCACTTAGCACTTTCCTTTCAAGCTGCGACCTCTATCGAAGCCGTGGAGAACAACATCTCCTCGCTCCTCCCAGGAGGGAGCACTCTGGCCTCCAGCTTCTGGGCCAGAGTGCAGCCAAATGATCCGTCAGGCGCTCCCGTGGGATGGGCAGACATTTGCCCTGAGATCTATAATACCATTTGACCTTCTTTAGGCTGAAGTAAACACACCACTTGTCACCTCCGAAAACTCAGCCTTAGAGTCAACCACATCTGGAACCAGCCTATAAACGTAGTCCTGAGATTAATGTTGAACAAGAAGAAAGGCTAAGGTATTCTGCCACTGATTTCCACTTACTGACAATTCCCACTCAACAGCAATGTTTGGCTTCCACATATGGACACCTGAACACCTCCCCGTCATCCACACTGTGCTTAGAGTGTCCAAAAACAGCTTCGGAACACCTTGAAATACATTTTAGCTTCGGCTGAATGCCCAGCAGGTGGTTTTTCGCTTCTGTGCCCTCAATGGGCAGAATCAGATGTGATGAAGTGAGTCCCCAACGTTCAGCGACACCTCAGGCACATCTGGGGTCGCTCCCATTTTCACCTCTCCTCGTTATGGGGCCCTCTGCTGAAATCCTAGCAACTCATAAATGCACAGGAATTGTTCAGAGATGCCATCTACCCCAGAAAGAGGACACTTCCGAGAAAGCAAAAAGTTAAACAGGAGCATGAAAATGCCTCGGGGTCTTGGGGGCACCTGGGTGGCTCAGTTGGTTAGCAACTGCCTTCGGCTCAGGTCATGATCCCAGAGTCCCGGGATGGAGTCCTGCATCGGGCTCCCAGGGAGTCTGCTTCTCCCTCTGACCTTCTCCCCTCTCATGCTCTCTCTCACTCTCTCTCTCTCTCAAATACATAAATAAAATCTTTTAAGAAAGAAAGAAAAGAGAAAGAAAATGCCTCATCTTGAAGCTCCCCGAAGCACGTCTATGGTTGACGAAAGGGTAAGCAATGCCAAAGAAAGTTCCCGTTGCACAAAAAATGATCTCCCTGGGCACACATGGAAATGAGCCTTGCGGGTCTTGAGCTCAAAACCTGGATCGTCTGTAACCCTAGTTATACCTCGAACACGTTGGCACTGAGGGCAGAACCCAGGCGCCCAGTCTTGAAGGAGGAAGACTCCTCCACAGTCACCGAGAGGGATCTCATTTCACACCTCGGCACAGCTGGCTGGGCTCCAGAGGTGCACAGGCTGGGTAGCTGAAACGGTGCCTCTTAGTCACAGCTCCGGCGGTGTGTGCCAGGATTTAGCGGCACAATGTGATCGTATCACAAACATCCTGGCCCTCCTCACTTTACCTCTGAAACCAATTCTGGTGACTGACGCTGCTTTCTTTGCAGCCTTATCAGCCTCTTCTCCCCTTCCGATTGTGGATCGGATCTCCCGCCCAGCATTCCTGTGTTTAGACTGTCTGGTTGAGGGCATTTCCCCTAGCTGCTTAACAAACAGGTTTCCGCAGGCTTCTGATTTGTTTTCTATTTGTTTCCAACACAAGGCGGAGTGAACTGCTTTCTGGGAAGTTTCTAGTTGTTTCAGGGAGTTCCTAGTTTTTTCAGGGAGTTCAGCTTCCGGTTCGAGGTGAGCGCCCTGAAGTTAATAGGGGATCGGCTGAATCATAAAAACAATTCTGCCTCCCTTGAGAAACTGGCTTTCAAAGAAAACTTTGTTTGCCTGTATATTTGATAAGAGTGAACAGGAAAGAAAACAGAAGTCCTCCAAATCTTCTTCATGCCCTTTGTCGTTCTCTCGCCGCAAATCCGATTCATCAAAAGTAATGCCTCTCAGTCTTAGGTCGGATGGCTCTTACTAATGTTGACCTCACTGACAACCATTAGAAAACCTCGGTCCCTGTACCTGGACATGAGATAGTCATCCACAGTCCTCTCATTCTTTCCCTTTGGGCTTTACTCTTACACCTGGAATTTAAATACATGAACCCATATTCCTACACACACTCCCAAAGCCAGCTTTGTTTTATCGTCTTCCTCCAAGAAGTGGAGCACTCCATCCCATAAACAGGGCTGGTAAGGGCATATCAGAGCCAACCTTTTCTTTGGCTGCCTTTCAAAAAGTTGTTTAAAACAAGATATGTTCTTGAACTGGAAAAAGGAATTACACATGATAACCTTGGAAAGCAGATACTTGCTTTGCCCAACAAGTATTATTGCCCAACACCGTGACTTAGCATGGAGCATTGTCTCATTGTGGAACATTACAGGCCAGAGTCATACCACCAAAACAACTAAATTGAGATGAAGTTAATTTCAGTGGGGCATGCCTGTATTGAGATGTTATTCTGAATAGGACTATAAGGTTGGTATAATTAAACACTTACCAGATATGGGATCATTATGAAAAGGAAAATGAAAAACTCTTGTTTATAAAGTAACTTGTGATTCCATTTTTGGTCCTTAACCTCACCAACCGAATTCTAATAGCAGCACCTGCTCTGGGAATCACCTTTCCCGTCTTAATGAATGAAGTGTCCCGAGTCATTTACACCGTTCCTCCCTCCCCAGAACAATGACCAAATTTGTAAGAAGGACAGCCTGTGCAATTGAAACGTATCTTTTTCTCTAGGCAGAGCTAACTAGAACCATTAACCCCTGATGCCAGAACACCAGATTTACCTAACTAAACCAACCTAAACAGATCCTACCCCACTCCCTTCAACAAGCAGATGAAACATACTTTTCTTTCACAACCTGTTGAAACAGACACATAAGCAAGCCCACGTTCAAGCTGGTGGGCAAAATACAGTCTTGGCTTCAGTTGAGTGGGTCCACAGATACACTGTATAATAAAAAGTAACAACATGACCCAAAGAACACATACTTCTTTTGTTTACTTTGCAGTTAGCTCCTTGAGCGAGAAGAAAGCTTGCGAAGAATTTCTGAACTGAGGTTTTTTTAAGCTAACTGCAAGGCTGCCAAATGCTGTTATTGCAGAATTCTTCTACGAGTGTGGTGTCAGTGTTACCGTGGAATCTGGAAGGGATGGATTCTGTTAACTGCCCCCTCAAGTACTCCCACCATCACCAGATGTTAAGATAATGATCAACACATCTTGTTCTCCAAGGCATGAGACCCACCAAAATCAGCAAGGGATTTCTCCGTCTCGAACGTATTCAAACAGCATGATCAGAAGGGGCTCACTGATTCCTGGAGCCATTATAGACTCATGCGTCCTCGTGGTGACAAGTAAATGGGGTCTGAGTCTCCAGCAAAAACTTCACTCAGAGGAATCTCCTTGCATGAAAGTGACCTTCCCGTTACGGTTGTTTCTTGTCCCAAACCTCACGGGCTTACTGCATCTTTTCTGATTCAGCCATCACCACAGACTCAACCTCTAACTGAAGCAAAACTTCACCTTGCACCCAAGTTCCCCACCTGCAATGTGGAGCAATGGTAAACCCCTCCGAACTTTCAGGAATAAAGAAGAACTGCAGGCTGCCCTTTCTGTGACATAGTCATTATTTCATTAGTAAGGATTCCTCTCGTACTCCCATGTTTGTGACTCATGAAACTCAAAATGCATAATATACTTGGTAAATCCCCCCAACATCCTTGCTGAGCCACAGTATAATTGTTCCATAGAAGTGTTTGTTGACCCAGAAGAGAACTTACTTACTCCATGACATGCAACGCCTCTATGGGGGCGGGGGGGGGGGGGGACACCTTAAAATATCTTCCAACATTTCCTTCTGTCCTCCTTTCAAAATGCAGAATACCCAGTGAATGGAATGGACAAACATTAACTCCAACGTTAGTCTTCTGCCCTGTGAGTCTTCTTTGAGGAAGTTTTATTACAAGAAAGAAATTCCTGAAGCATGATTTGTATGCAGTTAGAATCAAATCTCAACTCCAAAACTGAAACTCTGTCTAGTAGCCAAAAATTAAATTTATCATTTTTATTTTTTTTTAAAGACCTACAAAATTGCTCTTCCCCTCCCCTTAACAAATTCAGTACCCAATGCTTCCCTATAAATAGTTGTCAATAAACACAACTGCTGCAAATGTATTCAGTAAATGTTAAGGTCAAAGGCCTTCACTGTTTATTGCCTTGTAAACTCAAAGACAAGTGAATTTATTGCTTGAATGAGTTTCAGGGTATTGGCCTTCATAAAAGTTCTGAATCCCAGGTACAAAATGCTCCATCAACTCACACCAAAGCTATTCTGCACAGAACTTAGAGACCGCCCACCACTGGATTCATAATTCAAACATGTCTTGGAAAGTGTATTGTTTGCCATGTTGCATAGATCCCCATGGATTAGTGCTGAACTGTGCCTGTCATTATTACAAGAACTTGCTTCAACCAAACTATAAATTGCTGCTGCTTCTAAAACAATATCACATATTAGCTTGCTACTGTAAACTCTCTAAAATATAATAATAATAAAGATGTCAAGACTGGAAGAGTTTGAAATTTTTCTCTCATCTTCACATAAGGGGGATACCTATAATCTCCTTGATATAAAACATGACAAATTTAAAAGAAAAAGACAACATTCATATCAGGTCATACAGCAGTATATTGACTACTTCAGATAAATTTTTATATAATTTGAAACCTTATTTTTCTAATCATTCCTTCACTTGGCAGCTTTACATACAAATACATACTCCTAATAGAAGTAGCAAAAGGAGAGGTCATAGGATAATTATTAACTATCGTTGTCTTCAGAAATCCCCATAAGTGTTACGACAGAAGTTCACATTTATTGTTTTAAAATAACTGAATAATTATATGTACATTTCACTGGTCTGTGTTAATATTTTTCTTATGAGGGACGCCTGGGTGGCTCAGTTGGTTGAGCGGCTGCCTTCGGCTCAGGTCATGATCCCAGCGTCCTGGGATCGAGTCCCACATCGGGCTCCTTGCTCAGCAGGGAGTCTGCTTCTCCCTCTGCCTCTGCCTGCCACTCTGCCTGTGCTCGCTCTCTTGCTCTCTCTCTCTCTCTGACAAATAAATAAATAAAGTCTTTAAAAAAATTATTAAAAAATATTTTTCTTATGATGCAAATAGCAAATATTTCAATGTTAAATTTATTTGTATAAATAAATCTAGACTCGGGGCACCTGGGTGGCTCAGTTGGTTGAGCGACTGCCTTCAGCTCAGGTCATGATCCTGGAGTCCCAGGATCGAGTCCCACATTGGACTCCCAGCTCCACGGGGAGTCTGCTTCTCCCTCTGACCTTCTCCTCGTTCATGCTCTCTCTCACTGTCTCTCTCTCAAATAAATAAATAAATAAATGCTTAAAATAGATAGATAGATAAATCTAGACTCTGGGCTCCAGGACCGCTGGGCCTTACCATCTTGAGTGAGAACCAAAGCAATGTAATACTCAAAGGCTATGGTGTTAATACCAGAAATGCAATATTCATCATGAAGTTTAGAAGAAAATATCAAGCTCAAACCATTGGTGGTAAAATAAAATTATCCTAGACTTCCTATACTCCTTCTGCCATAATGGATATAGTCTCCAAGGAGTGTTGCTGAAATCACACCTCATAGAAACCCAAATTAAAATAACATTAAATATCTTCCAACTGTTAAAATGTAGAGTATTTTTAAATGTCACACATGCACTAATCCCACTACAAAATTCAGGTCTGGGCTTAATGTTGGATTATGTCTTTTTTTTTTTTTTTTTACATTACCCAGGGAAGAGTTGAATTCTTTTTTTTTTTTAAGATTTTGTTTATTTATTTGACAGAGATCACAAGTAGGTAGAGAGGCAGGCAGAGAGAGAGGGGGAAGCAGGCTCTCTGCTGAGAGCTGCTCAGCAGAGAGCCTGACAGGGGCTCGATCCCTGGACCCTGAGATCATGACCCAAGCCGAAGGCAGAGGCTTAACCCACTGAGCCACCCAGGCACCCCAAGAGTTGAATTATTAATCTTAATTTTCTTTCATGTGAAATACTGGATTATATCATTTTGGTCCTTAATAAATTCCTTTTATCCTAACAAACATTAAACCACTCTCCATTTTTCTCCAAAGCATGGTCATAATCAGGAGTTTCTTCTCTGTATAAGATCATAATACCATAATTGGAAAATATTGGAGTACATTCTTTTTAGCAAATTACCTGTATGACACTTAAAAATATGATGATGACTTATAAACTGTTCTATGTGAGAACGAAATGCATTCTTTTAGAAATAGTTATTAAATATCTACCTTGAGAATATCTGTTACTGAAATGGAGATTGAAATGATTAATTGAGAGATGTGGGGATCTGGTGTGCAAACACATGATCACATGGCAACAAAGACAGACTTAAGTGACCGGAGAGCTTGGAGACGGGAAGACAAAGCAGGAAGTGATAACTCCACCTATACTTCCTTTTTTTAAAAGTACTTAGACCTCATCTTCCCACGAAATAGCCACATAATGAATTGAAATTCAAATTACTTTCATGCATAAAAACTCTACTCCACCTAGGACAAGATGAAAATAATATACACGAGCTACAAGACCTTTTTATTAGTCTGGAGTCACTATACAAGCTGAAATTGTCCATCTTTTAGAAGAATACACCTTTTAGAAGCAAGCATGAAAATTCTACTGCTCCTGTTACTCTTAAAAATGTTCTATATATCGAGCATTTATTCCAGAGATATGAAAACTAGTGCTCGCACAAATTCCGTATACAAATGTTCAAAGAGCCTTATTCCTAATAGTCCAAAATTGGACACAGCACAGATGTCCTTCAACAAGCGAACAGTTACACAAATTGTGGTTCTTCAGTGCCGTGGAATAAGACTGGCAATAGAGAGGAAGGAACTATGGATACAAAAAACTTGGATGAATCTCGAGGGAATTACACTGAGTGAAAAAAAAATGGTAGTTATAAAAGTTTACAGACTGTATGATGCCATGTATGTAACATTTTTGAAATGACAGAATTTTAAAAATGGAGAACAGATTAGCAGTTGCCAGGGGCTAGGGAATTGGGGCCAAAGGGTGGGTATAAAAGAGCAAGGTGAGGGATCCTGGTGGTGATGGAATTATCTAGTGTCTTGATTGTGGTGGTGGATATATGAGCGTACATAAGTGATAAAACTATATGGAACACACTCACTCTTTCAAGTAAAACTGAGAAATCTGAACCAGATCAGTGGATTGTATCAATGTCAATATCCTGGGTGTGAAATATACTAGGATTTTACAAAATGTTAGCCCCTGGGGGAAACTGGGCTAACTGGATCTCTCTGTTATTTCTTTGGACTGCGTGTGAATCAACGATCACCTCAGTAAAAACGTTCAAAATTTTTTTAAAAATTTAAATTTTAAATTATGTTATATGTTTGTGATATATTATTAAATGGTATGGGCACAATGTGAGAAACTCCACTATCATGCACAACATCAACATAAAAGGAAGCGCACCAACAATGATCTCTCCAGTCTCCTCAAAAACACACCTTGCACGGAGCTGAATTACTCCTGGATTCAAGGACCCTACCCTCCGGTACTTATAGACTGTGTCTGAATACCACTGGTAAGTCTGACCTGGATTTTTCTAAGCAGCATCTGGGGGCCTATTCCTCATTGATGAATCTTGCTGGAGGGCAGTGAGGAAGGTGAATTTAATTTTCAATCCCTTTCGACAGGCAGCATAATAAAAGAATCCCCATTAACTAATTTACTGCCTAGTACCTTCTATCTTTCAATTTTCTAAATGACACTAAACCTAAGATAGTACTGAACAGAAAGTCATCAACTGATCTAAAGTGGCCTGCATCTAGAAATATGTTAATTATCTGATGCTGAAACCATGGGAAGGATTAGAGGGGATCGGAGGCAGTTTGCTGAAACCTTCCTTTGCACCTGGTCCACGAGGGGGCCAAGCTCCTCGTCCCATTCAGACATGAGCAAAGGACTCTTCTTTCTTTCTCTCTCTCTCTCTCTCTCTCCCTCTCCCTCTCTCTCATCCCCTCAGGCTCCTTGGGATCTAAGACACTTTTGATAAAGATTGTCCATGTGATCAAGGCATTGATTATACCTGTGTCTTTCAGCACAGGTAGGAATGTATTTCAGATAAGACAATTCCGCTTTTGAAAAGTGATCCATCGTCTTTCAAGTAAAAAACATTTCTACAGAAACACTCTTTAGAATAAAGGCTCCTAAGAAGCAGAAACGCTTCTAATGTATAGAGGCCCCATTCACCCTAAGTCCATGAAAAATCACGCTGTGCTGACCATTTATTGACATAACCAAAAAGAGGTATGTTTCTCTATGAACCAAGGGAGGAAAGATAGGACCAAAAAACCCCACGGATAAAAGGCTCCAATTCCAGCCTTACTATCATGGCCTAGAAGATGAAGGGGCCTTTGTTTATACGCAGTATGTATGGGGAAGGCAAGAGCACAGTTTAGAACCGGAAGGTACATAAGTGGCTCTGGGAGCATGACTCAACCTGAAATTTCCATCAAAATGAAAATCGTGATTCCCCCTTTACCAAGTTTGCCAGACTGAGCGGAGAATCCAGGGAGAAAACATATACAAGGGCTTTACATTTTTAAAGCACTGTACAAAGATAAGGGATCATTATGAAGATTCTAAAGAGGATACGTCTACATTAAAAAGTCGACAGAATATTTTCTACCTTAAATCCTGAAGAGTGCTTCTACATCAAAACCTTACTTGCATATTTATTGATAAAAAGGAAAAAAAATACTGAAAAACTATTTAATTGTTGAACCAATTTCCTCTGCAAACTCATGGGTGACCTAGAATTTTACCAGGTATTAGGTGACAGGAAAAAAAATTATCTAGGACAATCATGAAATAATTTGGTCTAACGAAAATTAATAGTCAAAGCAAGATTTCTGAAAGGTTACCTGTATAAATCATTGATTAAGTTTGCTTTTATCTGATTGTATGGAAATTCCACCATCTGCTTTTTTCTTTTAATGAAGCTGTGATATGGCAAGAGCTGGTGGTCCTATGGTATATTTGAGAAGAGTAGAGACCAAAGGGAATCAATTCTCAACCCTTTAATCCATACAGGCTGACCTCACACAATCAAGGACAGCACATTGTATACCAGGAAACATCCAACACAGATGGTATTTCTATGGGCAGCCCGAGATCTTGGCCAGATTCAGGAAAGAGGTGGAGAAAAAAGTACTTCTTTGGGCTCCTTTGGATTCCTTGCAAATTCAGCCCAAGTCTTCAGATCCGCCCAGTGGCTCCGCTGAACACAGTGACTAGGCAACACTGCCTTCCAGTGGCAACAAAAGGTTTTAAAAATCCAAAAACCACAGAGTATATATACTATTTTCCCTAGGTAGTTAGTACCTGTGTGCTCTTAGGCTCAAGGAAACACCAAAAGATTATTTTCAAAGCCTTGATGTCGGCACTAATTAAAATTCCACTATTAGTAATACTCTTTCTTAGTGCTTGCTGAAAAAATTCAAAGCACCTACCTCCCTTTTGTGGATGGGAATCCCGCTCAAAGCAATTACGTTGTTCAAATAACATCACAGGAGAACTCTGGGCTGACTTGAGTGTGGCAATCCTGCATCCCCTCATCGAAAGCGTACTTAGTAGCCAATGATTCCAGACATACCAAAATCAGACCGATGTTTTGCAAAATAGTTGTTCAAAGCTGCCTATGGACCTCTGAAAATTCCAATTTTTCCCTGATTAAAAACAGTCCACCCATTCCTTTCTTACTTTTCTCGTAACTTCTCCCAAACACCTAACATGGTATTTAAGGATATTCTTATCCTTGAGAAATAAACATTGTGTTGCACTTTTTAAAAGCCTACACTAACTAGGAAACAGCACTCTTACTTTGTCTCAGCCCACAAATACCTTCTCTAATTATCCTCCATTCTGAATCCTCCATTCTCTCTGGCCTGAGATCTCTCTGTGAGGTGATGAGATTTATCCTCTTTATTTTTATCTGTGGCTTAATTGTCACCTTCCCTGTCTGCCTCATGGCTGGGCTCCTGTCTCTCAGAATCCACATCCCTAGTGCCAGCATTCTTTCTTCCTGAGCGGCTCTTGCCACGTAAACCTCTCCAGAATTTATGTTTCTAGGGAGTCTGAGCAATTACACCAAAAGAAACCAGGGCTTTTCCCAAAAGGCCTGCCTGGCTAGGGGTAATTAGAAGAGTTATGCCAACACTGTAATGGCATCATATATCTGAAAGCACTTCGCGAAAGTTTTCTCGCTGATAAACCCAACATCCTTGAGAGCTAAGTAGCCTCCTATCATACCAACTGGAGAGAACAACCAAAACCAACAGAAGTTTGCTAAATGGCCCAGAAGTGGGGATCGGTCAAAGGCACAAAATCATTCTGTGGCATACTATGTAACCGCTTAAAAAAATGGTTTGGATAAACGTCTACTGAGATGGAAAGATGGCAGTAATACACCATTAAGAAGACCAAAAACCAGGTCACCAGTTTAATATACAACAGGTTTGTGTGTGTGTGTGTGTGTGTGTGTGTGTAAAGAAGCACCACCAATCTAAAGCTACCCCACATTCTTCCTAAGAGCCCTCCCTCACATCAGCTACTCCCAAATATAAAAATTTAAGTAAAATCATTTCTTAGGTTTTTTTTAAAGGCTTTTTAGACAAGTTCTCTAGTGGCATGCTGGTAAAGGTTTAACAACCTGTTCTCCAGGGGGAAAGATCTGATTTCCAGCAAATGCGGTTATCAGTTTCCATGGGGTAAAAACCCTCAACGTGATCAGCCTAGAACTACCAACTTGATGTTACTGAACGTGGCATTGAATAGATGCTCACAATGGGCTCCAGCACTCTCACAAACCCTCACAAACCAGCTCTAGCACCCACGGCCCACCCTCTACCTGCAAACATATTGTAATATGTAATATGTAGACCATTACATATGTAATGTGTAATATGTAATATATATTATGTATGTAATATGTGTAATATACATTACATATGTAATATGTAATCTGTAGACCACCCTCATGGAGAATAAACAACGGGATGCATATTTTAGGTGGCTTTTATTTTTCTTCTTGTTGATCTTTATTTTCTATCTTTCTTTTTCAACAAAGACCATGTGTTCCTGTGTTTTTTTTACTGATTTAAATTTTAAAAAGAACTTATGTCTCTTTCATTGACTAGAAGTAGAGAAGACCTTTGTAATCATGATACAGTGCCCATAAGTAAATTTGATAAATTTAACTACATAAAAAGAACAGCTTGTGCATGGCAAAAGGCCTTCATAAGCCACGTTGAAATGCTAATGACAAACTGGTAAGAAAGAGTTTGCAATTTTTTTCTCAGAAACGTCATCGACTCTGACATATATAATCATTTCCCAACTGACAACCTGGTAGAAAAGTAAGTCCTGATCTGGACAGTTCAAAAAAGAAGAGAAGACAGGGCTCCTAGATAGCTTTCCCCCCACCCACCCACTCATAAGAAGAGAAGGCAACTTAAAATGTAACACAGAAACACCAGCTATTTAACCTACCAGACCGATCAAATTTCAAAATATTGGAATGCACTTTGTGGGTGAGGCTGTGGTGGGAGTTGAAACTGGTACAAATTCTGTAAGTATAGTAGTCTGAGTAATGACCCCAAAAAGATGTCCACGTGGTAACCCAGAACCTGCGACTACATCACCTTACATGGCAAAAGGGACTTTGTCCACGTGATTAATATTATGGATCTTGAAATGGGGAGATTATCCTGCATTATCCAGGTGGGCCCAATATAATCACAAAAACCCTTACAAACATGAGGCAGGAGGGTAAGTCAGGGAAAATGTGATGATGGAAGCAAGGGTCAGAGAAAAAGATAGTTGAAGATGCTACACTTCTGGCCTTGATGGAGGAGGGGGCCGCAAGGGGGGAAAGCAGGCAGCCTTTAGAAGCCAGAAAAGACAAGGACCTGGATTCTGCCATGGTGCCTCCAGAAGGGATACAGCCCTCCAGCACCTTCATCTTAAGATTTCTGACCTCCAGAACTGCAAGAGAATAATTCTGTGTGTGTTGCTTGAAGCCACCACATTTGTGATCATTTGTTACAGCAGCAATGGAAAATGAAAAGAGCAATTTCTCAACTTACAAATGCAGGTGCTCTTTGGCCCAATGCCTCCACATTGAGAAATTTAGCCAAAGATATAATCACATACATGCAAAATGATGCATGTCCCACATTGTTGTTTGTCACAGCAAACATTTGGAACCCATGTAAATAGCCACCAAAAAAAGGCTGATTAAATATTACATCTATGCAATGTACTATTATGCAGCCATAAAAAAATGAATCAGAAAGCTCTTTATATCATGATATGACTAGATCTCCAAGAGCTAGTAAAGGGAGAGAAAAAAAAGATGCTTTTAGTATAATAAGTACAGTGGGTACAGTATGCTAACAATTATGTAGAAATGACAAAGAGGGAAAATATGTGATTATTTGCTTATTTGCTTATTTGCTTATATAAAATATGTGCTTATTTATTATACATTTATATATGTATAAATATATCTGGAAGAAGAAATAAGAAATTAATAGTAGTTTCTGCCTCTGGGGTAGGGCACTGGATGGCTGAACAATGGAAAGGAAAGGGAGACTTCTTACCACATGCTTTTTATATTTTGTTGAAATCAATATATGTAATATAAATAGATTACCTATTCAAGAATTCAAATGAAAACAGAAAGATTAAAAATTAAACAGGAAAAGTATTATGTAGCTTGACCAGGGTCGCCAACCAAGTCATTAAAGATGCCTTTACCATTAGCGGGTCTCTGCAGAACCTTCATTGTTTTTGAAGCAAGCAAGGCCATGAATTCCAATCATTCTAGAACCTTGACATTCCATGTGACCTAAGGAGCAGGATGAGGGAGTGATTTCCCAATCCAGGTGGAATATGACTAGAAGTCTCTGTTGAGCTAGAACAGAGTTAACTTTACATTGTCCCCAAAGAAGATTTAGATTTGCTTTAAGTCATAGGTGAGGATTCTTGAGGAGTCCTTGCAGAAACCATGCCCAGTCTCGGAAATTCTGGAAGTAGGGTTGCCAGATTCAACAAATAAAACTACTTGAAAACCCAGCTAAAATTTGAATTTTGGATAAATAATGAATAATCAAAAATTAAGAGGGTTTTTAAATACTTTTTAAATTTTTAATTATTTGCTACTTAGCTGAAATTCAAATTTAAGTGGGTGTCCCATATTTTATTTCAAAACCCTACCTCTAAGGAACTCCCTTAGAGGCCACGTGGCAGCCATGGGCTGGCAGGTGAGGACAGTTGGGCCCACGCAGATGGGGATATGGCCACCATCACCCTCCCTTTCATAGACACTGAACATGCCCTTCTGACAGAAAAGAGGAGAGAGCTAAACGGGTTTGTTTGGTAAGGCATTGCTTTGCCCTGGCAACATCAGTGGCCAAAGACAAAGGTACAGGGCTCCAAGTTAAAGTAAGTCTCTAAGGTCACTTCTGGCCCTAGAATTCCCTGAAGATAATGTGTGGAATGCTCTAGAAGAAGTTTGGAATGGGGGTGGGGAGTGTCGGGCAATACAGAGAAATGTTCTCCCAGCCCAGGTAATAAACGTATTCCTTTCCCCAAATACCGTTAAAGATGTTTAAAAAAAAAAAAAATCTTTAAAAAAAGAAAAAAAAACCCTTAAGCTGACCTCCTGCCAAAGTACACATCAATTATACAGCTTCAGTCAGGCGGATGCTCGAGGAAAGGGGGATAATGTTACACCCAGCTGGGCACTTTGTAGTTAGCACAAATGTAATATAAAGCACAGCAGAGTTCGTCAAGTGTCTGTCTGGATTTTCAGTTTTCATTAGTGCTATAATTAAAACCACATTTTCAGCTCTATTACCTGTAACAAGAAAGGAATGAGAAATGAGGTTGTCAAGGTCAGGCTTTTCCAGCTATTTATACTGAGTATCTGCAGGCCACAAGTTGTTGAATTTGGTGTAAACCAGAGAGATGGCTGAATGTCGCACAAGGACCCCATCCTGTGCGGTTTGAAAGGCAGGCGTATGAGGTCACTTCCTTTGAATGGCCACTGGACCATGGATGTCCACCACACAGAAGGACCAGGAAGATGGGCAGTCAGACAATCCACTTTCAGCCACAGAGACTGGCCACAAAAAGGTTCCTTGCCCATTAAGACCAAACTGGTCAGACATCCTGAAACAGCCCCAAAGGCAGTCCTCAGACCCTCTCTTACTGAGGACAAGAATCCTAAAAAATCTTAAGGCCATCTTCTTCCTACTTCGAGTGTAAATGTGCAAAAGAGGGCTGGATGGGAATGTAAATGTTAAACCTCTCTCCCAGTGCTCCCCAGCCCACACATGCTTCACAGAGGCCTCGCTATGTGCAGCAAATCCTGTTGGCCTGGCCTTCAAAATGCATCTAGAACCCAGCCTCTTCTCACGGCCATCTGGTCCACAGCACCACTGTGTCTCCCCTGAATTCTGGCCAGGCCTCTGTGCATCTGCTTCACACTCCCTACTGTGATCTGTATGTTTGTGTCCCCCTGAAGTCATATGTTGGCATGCTAACCCCCAAGGTGATGGTAGTAGGAGGTGGGACCCTTGGAAGGCAATTAGGTCATGAAAGCAGAGCCCTCACCAAAGGATTAGTGCCTTTATAAAAGAGACCCTAGAGAGTTCCCTCACCCCTTCTACCATGTGAAAACCCAGCGAGAAGTCAGCCGTCTATGAACCAGAAAGCACTCCTCACCAGACAGCAAATCTGCCAGCACCTTGATCTTGAACTTCCCAACCCCCAAATTTCTGAGAAATTTCTGTTGTCTATTAGCCACTTGGTCTATGATACTTTGTTCCAGTAGCCCAGATGGACTAAGACACACCCTGAATGGTCAATAAATCTATGACAAAGAAGGCAAGAGTACACAGTGGGGACAAGACAGTCTCTTTGATAAATGATGCTGGGAAAACTGGCCAGCTACATGCAAAAGAATGAAACTGGACCACTTTACCACACCATACACAAAAATAAATTCAAAATGGATTAAAGACCTAAATGTGACACATGAAATCATAAAACTCCTAGAAGAAAACATGGGCAGTAATTCCTTTAACATCAGCTATAGAAACATTTTTTTCTAGATATGTCTCCTGAGGCAAGGGAAACAAAAGCAAAATTAAACTACTGGGACTACACCAAAATAAAAAGCTTTGATGGTGAAGGTAACCATCAGTAAAACAAGAAGGCAACCTACTAAATGGGAGAAGATATTTGCAAATGATATATCCAACAAGGGGTTAATATCCGAACTTACACCACTCAACACCAAAAACAAAAACAAAACACCCCACACACAATTTAACTCAAAAATGGGCAGAGGACCTGAGGAGACATTTTCCCAAAGAAGACATATAGACGGCCCACAGACACATGAAAAGATACTCAACATCACTACTAAGGGAAACACAAATCAAAACCACAATGAGATATCACCTTACACCTGTCAGAATCAAAAAGACAAAAAGTAACAAGTGTTGTTGAGGATGTGGAGAAAAAGAAATGCTCATACACTGGGGGTGAGAATGCAAACTTTTGCAGCCACTATGAAGAAGAGTATGAAGCTTCCTCAAAAAATTAAAACTAGAATTACCATTTGATCCAGTCATTCCACTACTGGGTATTTACCCAGAGAAAATAAGAACACTAATTTGAAAATATATATGCACCCCTGTGTTTCTTGCAGCATTATTTAGGATAGCCAAGATATGGAAGCAACCAAGTATCTATTGACAGATGAGCAAATAAAGATGTGGTATAAAAAAGGGGGGGATGGGGCGCCTGGGTGGCTCAGTGGGTTAAAGCCTCTGCCTTCAACTCAGGTCTTGATCCCAGGGTCCTGGGATCGAGCCCCACATCAGGCTCTCTGCTCAGCGGGGAGCCTGCTTCCTCCTCTCTCTCTGCCTGCCTCTCTGTGTACTTGTGATCTCTGTCTGTCAAATGAATAAATAAAGTCTTAAAAAAAAAAAGTACACTTATCATGATGAGAACTAAGTCATATATAGGATTGTTTAATCATTTTATTGTATGCGTGAAACTAATATAACACTGTATGTTAATTATACTTCAATTAAAAAAAAATGTGATCCAGTGGTGACAAAGTCAACAGCAAGTAGGCTTTCTTTGGGTGAGTGGTCAGTAGGTCTTTGAGGCCCACTCATCTAGAAAGTGCAGGAACCATCTGCTCATGGACTCTCTGACCAATGATGGGTCTCCAGCAAGTACTTGTTCTCTGGGCAAACCTCAAGTGACAGAGACACATCCTTACCCGTCAAGACCACCCTTGGAGAACCAACTGATTGTCCCTGACAGGAGGTGGAGTTGTACTCCCTTCACTATATAGGAGGCAGAACATTCTCCAATACTGACCTCCTTGCAGAACCCAAGCACCAAGTACCAGGTTTTGACGGCTAGTTTTATGAGCCCAGTTGAGCTGGGCTGACATTATTCTGGATTTTCTGTGCAGATGTTTTTGGATGAGGTTAACATTTAAGTTGGTGGACATTGAGTAAAGCCAATTTCCTTCTCTTATATGGTGGGCCTTATCCAATTAGCCAACGGCCTGACTAGACCCAAAGACTGACTTTCCCTGAGCAAGAGGGAATTTTTCAACAGATAGTTTTCAAACTTGAACTGCAGCATTGGCTCATGGCTGTATCTCAAAACTTCCAGCCCATCTTGCAGATTTTATTTTTAAAAAAGAATAAATCTTTTCATTTATGCAGTGTGTGTTTGTGGGTGTGTGTGTCCTATTGGTCCTGTTCTCTGGAGAATCTTGGCTAATTTACCCCCTAAGCCATTTAGAGGCATTTCTCTTGGGGATTTCTCTTGGGGATCTCTTCTTGAAGGAAAACACCTTCTTCTACAAGCCAGCTGCTCTGGATGCATGAGCTGCTGTCACCAACAGGAATTCTTCCCCTCATCCATGCACAGATGCTTACATAACCCCTAGATGTGCCAAAGGACACTAGCTGGTCACTTCCCTAGCCCTGAGGACAGTAGAGAACCCCATAAAACAAGGACTCTGCTAAGAACTGCAAGAAATATTTGTTTATGATGTCATTGTTGTGAAGAATCTTAACAGTACAATAATATTAATTCATATATTACAGGCAAACATTACACCAGCACTTTGAGCAAACACAAGGTTGAAACCTAGGAAGCTGAAGAGAGAATGAAGTGGTTAAGAAAGTGACCCCAGAGGCTGACTGCGAGGACTCAAGTTCCTGCTCTACCACAAACCAGCTGAGTAAAATGTGTCCTTTCCCCTAAGCCACAGTGTTCCCATCTTCAAAGTGGGATGATCATAGTAGTGCCGATCCCACCAGGTGGTAAGAAGACCATTGAAATAAGTGAAAAAAAATGCAAGCAGCACACACATCCCCGTGTCTGGCACATGGCCTAAGTTCCCTGAACATTGCTATTTTTATTGCCATGGCATGGTCCATGGTCCATGATCCAGCCCTTAAAGAGTTTTCTAGAAGCACAACACAGCCCTTGGTTAAATGGGATTAAATCCGTTATGACTCTGTGGGTTGCAAGTGAAGAACAGAAAATCCTTGGGGAAGACCGGGAGCCCAAAGAGCGGTTACTGGAAATGTAACGAATGGGAAGATGTTGCACAGAAATGTGGAAACTTTGAATCGGAAGAGCTCTTAGAGATCATGCTGCCCAGCACCCCCAGAACCCCCTGGGCTTACCCCCACACTGCGAGGCTGAGCTCACGTCATTGCTAGGCAGACTGAATTGGAAAGAAACCCTACAAGTTTTCATGGAGTACAATAAACAGTAAGTAAACAAACAAATGCCTGTGTTCCAGGAAGGAAATAAACAGGGTACTTTAATGATTCAAAAGAGGTGGGTGTGAAATGTCCGGAATAGACAAACCCCAGGGACTGAAGGTGGATTGGTGAATACCAGGGACTGGGAGGAATGGGAGTGGGCAGTGACTCCCTAATGGTATGGGGTTTCTTTCTAAGGTAATGGAAATGTTCTGAGGTTTGCATCCCGGTGATGATTGTACAATCTTCTGACTATACTAAAACCTACCGAATAATACACTTTAAAATGGTGACGTCTGTGCTATGTAAAACGTCGTGTTAATCAGAACACAATTTAAATTTTTCTAATAAAAAAAAAAAAAGCTTAATGTTGAGAGGCCTATTTTTAGACCCGACTGACGAAGAAGAAAGCCTCTCTGAGGAGTTTGTGTGAAGCAAACAAGTTATAAAATCTTAAAAAAAGACGTTCATTCTCACTGCATGGGACTTGCGCACTTCTAACGAAACCATCGCCAAAGGATACAAATTAGAAGATGAGCTTATTCACAAGAAAAATATTATAAAAGGTAATATGAAAACAATACGATTTAGTGGCTATTCCCAAATGCACCTTATCTCCTTTCGCATAAAGTATCTAGTAAGAAAAGGATATTCTCTCCCCCATCACCAGGCTCCTTTTCTCTAGGGCCAATGGCTGTGCTATTATTGAGACACGCGCGCCCTCTACAGCTCTGAGCCTAGATTGCATCTTACAGCTAAACTAAGGCCGGAAAAAAGGTATTTTTATTAATCTTGTGACTGAAGTTACCATCCCCCAAGCCCATGCCACCCACGGCACGCTAGATCCTCCAACATCTTCCTGAAAAGTGGATAAGACTATCAAAAAGAAGTGAAATCGGCAGTTTCCTTGGGCAATTATAATATAAACACAGATTGGATTCATTTGTCTGCCCTTTTGGGTAATGGGCTCTCCCTCCGTAGACCGAAGGAGGGTGTGTGTGTGTGTGTGTGTGTGTGCATGTGCACATCTACACCTATATTCTCACTCTAATATTCTGCCTCATTATGTAATCACAAGGATAGAATATGTATTTAAATGGTCATCTTCTGTTCATCAAAATATTTGGTTTCAGGGCGCCTGGGTGGCTCAGTGGGTTAAAGCCTCTGCTTTTGGCTCAGGTCATGATCCCAGGGTCCTGGGATCGAGCCCCACGTCAGGCTTTCTGCTCAGCAGAGAGCCTGCTTCCTCCTCTCTCTCTGCCTGCTTCTCTGCCTACTTGTGATCTCTGTCAAATAAATAAATAAAATCTTTAAAAAAAAAAAAAAAGTTTGGTTTCAAGTCAGTAAAAAATATTTGCATAAAGCAATAGAACAATGAGGTAAGGGACTGGCTTTCCCTGGCCAGTGACAATGGCAGGAAGTCGGGGGGAAGAACTGGAATCACGCAGCTGAACACTCGTGTGGATGTGTTAGAAAATGCAATGGACTATCCAGGTGGATGACAAAGTGGAAAGATGAATGTGAACATGAAACTCTGGCATGAGGCAATTAAAAAAAAGAAGAAGAACATCCTAAGGGGGGGATCAAAGAAGAATGTGCAGAGAGGCACCCACTACAACAGCGGGAGAGGGGAAAGGGAAGGGCTCTATGTCCAGGACATTGATGCTTTTCAACCAGAGCTGAGCAGCCTGGAAAACAGGAAAACACGACTTGTGAAATGCAATTGTTGCTCTATGCAAGGTCTTCTCCTCATCCCAATATTCTTAGGCAAGGTTCACTCAGGAAGGAGAGATGTACTAAGCATCGGGCACAGCATGTGAGTTCAAAACCGGTCTCCCTCTAAGACTTGCAGGCTACCTTCTGTTCGCCCGGAACAGGCAAATGTCCCTGTGAATCACAAGTGGCTCAGGGGAGGGGGAAGAAAAACAGATTCCATTCCACGATTCTGCTTTGCACTGACTAACACAGCCATTAAAAAATGAAATCTGTTCACTAGACAAAATAGAGTCAAACATTCCTGCGTGCTCCATCCTTTAAACAGATTTAAATATTGGCCTGTCTTCTCTGTGTTTGTTTTGGTTCCCTCAGCCCACATTGAAGTCCACGGGCTCTTTCCCTCACTCATCATCTCGCCTCCCGCTGCTTCGGTCAAGGATGAAGTAATAATTCAGCAAGCTGTTCGGGGCTTCCCATCAGCCCGGTTGCACAGCACCATGTGTTCCCGGCTCAGGCATTCCAGCGGCCTTGAACTCCACGGCCCAGCAAGCCACAGGAGAGACCTTGCTCACTGGCACTCCTGCCTAAGTGAAGGCAATTGAGGAAGCAACGTGAGGAAAAGCACTAAAAAAGCACATTAATTTCTCCTCACTGGTTCTCACTTACATTTTCTTATGAAGCTGGGCTGTTTGTAGCCTACATGTCAATGGCACAGCAGTGAGGGGTCCAGAAACAGCGTAAAGGAAAAGCACAATTATAACTCAATAAAGCTGGGAAGGGGAAAGAAAAGGCAACTTTCTGGTAGAAGTTGTTTAAAAATAAACGACTGAGTCTCTTTTCCAGCTAGCAACCTGCTGTGGCCTTTGGAAGCCTCCTTTTGTCCTTGGTTTCACTTCTGTCTGAGCTGTAAGAGCCTGCCAGCGTCCCACGGGTTGGTTTATTACCCAGTTCATCCTTCTCCCCCAGAGTCTGGTATTAATGCTCACTATGGGATGCTCCTGGACCCAGAACTCTCCAGAATCAAAAGGCTTCCAAGTACTTCACTGTAACAATTTAGTCACCCGTGAATTTTTAAATGTCAGAAAAACATAAGTATTGGGAAGAAAAGGCAATGTTGGGCTCCCTATTAAAACAGAAAGAAGCAGCATCTTAATTCTTGAAGTTATTACCCCAGATCAATGAAATACAATCTTAATTACTGAATAAGATTCTAATGCAGGTTTTGTGGGACCCTCAGGCCTAGTAGTTTCCTAGAGAAGACTTGATATCAAAGAAAAAGCTTTTTCCCAACATAAGGTAGATTTTTTTTTTTAATGGACTTTAATGGGTTGTTTCATTCTAGTGCTGGAAAATCAGACCAGGCGTACCACTCTTTTCACGGGACTGAGTTTTGAACTTTAACATAATGAACACAAAATAAGAGGACCTGCCTGCCCAAAAATAGTGAGGAACAGAAGAGCAGGATGATCAGGGGAAGGGTGACCACCAGTAATGGGGAAGGCGGCCAATGGTCTCAAAACCAACCCAGCAGTAACTGCCTGGCTGCAAGCCAATAGGGCAGGATCATAATAGATATCAATAGACACCAACCATCATTACAGAACTGTGGAGGGTGAAAGGGTTAATACGCTTAAGAGTCCTGAAGGACTCTTTGTTAGGATGGGCAAAGTTAGAATGAGCAAGAGAGCCACAAGGAAAACTACATCACATACTACATTTTGGCTACTGATTCCTGGCAATAACACTAATAATAATACACTATTATAAAACTGACCAATATACCTTTTAAACAGAAAATATTTTTAAGTATAATATGTAGAGGAAAACAGAGAGAGAAAATATTTTTAAGTGTAACATGTAGAGAAAAACAGAGAGGAAGAGTCATAGGAAGACTACATGACTACATGCTATGGGTAAATTGATAAAGTTAAGCTTGTGAAGGCACAAACTTGAGAGCAGGATCCAAGTGACTTCCCAGATATGAAGACCCTAAAAGTCACATCTGAAACAACCATCCAGTTCCTTGCTGCCGTCATCTGAATTCACGCAGCACGCAGTCAATACTGACTGATTAATTCAGCCTTAGCAACAGCGGTAAGGACTGTCAGAAGTTTGAGGATGCCTTAAACTCAAAGTTCCAGGGATGTCGGGGTGACACGGTCAGTTAAGCAGCAGCCTTTGGCTCAGGTCATGAACCTGGGGTCCTGGGATCGAGCCCCACATGGACAGGGAGCCTGCTTCTCCTTCTCTCTCTGCTCCTCCCCCAACCTTCGTATTCACACTCACTCTCTCAAATAAATAAATAAAGTCTTTAAGAAAGAGGAACGCCTGGGTCGATTAAGCGTCTGCCTTCAGTTCAGGTCATGATCCCAGGGTCGTGGGACGGAGCCCTACACTGGGCTCCCTTCTGAGCCGGGTGTCTGCTTCTCCCTCTTCCTCTGACCCTCCCACCAGCTTGTTCTCCGTCTCTCTCTTAAATAAATAAAATCCTTTTAAAAAAAAACTTTAAGAAAGAAAAAAAAAAGAATACTCCAAAAGGCAGGAACTCTGACTTCCTGGCTCCCCTGTACAACAGCACAGAACCACAACAGGTAAGGTTTGCAAACAAGGTCTTTATTTTCCTATCACTCTCTGTTTCTGTTTGCTTGTGATATAGAGGTATGTATGTATTTTGCAGATAATGAGAGCTAATATTTATTGTTTGCTGTGTGCCAGGCACCATCCTAAATGCTGTACGGACCCTCAAACCAGCTCTATGAAGGAGGTACTATGATAGCCCCTCTCTTTGCCAGAGGAAAAGACGGGCACAGAGAGACTAGTCAGTCCACCACTCACATTCTCCATCTCAAGCTCCCATTCCATGTGCTGGCACAAATTACCCTCCTAGCTAATTCCAAGTACATTAAGCCATTTCAAGTTTCAAATCAGTTCTCGAGTATCTCCTCCCCTTGCTTCCCCCTTAGTGGTTTCCAAGCTTCTGGGGCTCACACAGCATCATGACATCTGCAGAAGGCATCTCGTCCTTCATTGCCATCATCTGTCCTACACTGGCTTCTGCTGAGATGCTCGGCCCCGGTTGGCCCTTGGCTCTGACGGATGACCTTCCAGGCCAGCATTTGCTGAGGCTGCTGAATTCCCATCTGGTCTCCGGCCACACAACATATATATTCTCACCACAGCTGGTCTCCCCACCAAGAGACCCCTTCAGGCCCACCTGCTCTTGCTCGGCCTCTTGGCGAACTTCCAAGTCCTTCTCAGTGTGAAACCGTGTCTGCCCTCCCATGGCTCATTCAGCCCGGAAACTAGGCAGGCCACCGAGCCCCTCTCTGTGCTGACACATTCCGAGGCCTTATCTACACGTCTTTGGGGACATCTCACCAGTGCAGTTGGAAAGCTCCAGCGTCCACCTTGCTTTCCCACACCCCAGTCTGAACATAATCACCAGTTCCCTCTGTCCTCATATCCCCTTACATAGTTGAATGTCCTGGTATGCTCCCCTCCCCCAACCATGCTCTCCAAAGAGGGGGTGGGGGGCAGCAACACTCCTTTCTCCAGGAACACAACAGCATCTAAGATGCTTCCTTCTACATCTAATTAGCTTCCTCCCCACCCCACCATCCGCACCCGCCCCCGCACTGCCCAGCCTATAGTTTTTCACTTCTGTGAAAAACTTTCACTTTCACAGTGAAAAAACCTAACTCCTTAAGTATTCTTCACAGATCTTACTTATACCCATAAAATGGTTTTTTAATTTAAGGTGAAGTGTCAGACACTTGTGCTCATTCAGACCAACAACCTTTCCCTAAAGCAATGGTGAGTAACATCACTGATGCCCACGCTCTAGGCAGGGCCTCCATGTAAAAATGAGGAAGTCTAAGGAAGCATAGGGAAGGAGAGTACATACAAGTTACGACCCCAAAATATCATGCCTCGACAGAACCATTGGGAGAAAAGTTTAACAAGTGATAGAGACTTTTGAAGGCACCCACACCCTCTAAAACAAAGATCAAAACATCTCCTTGAACTAAGAAGGCTATAGATCATAGGATTTCATTTATATGACATCCTTGCAAAGGCAAAACTAGAGAGACGAAAAACAGATCATATCCGTACCATGGAATATTATTCAGCCACAATAAGGAACAAAGTAGCGGTATGTGCTGCAAACAGGATGAACAGCCAAAACATTACGTTAAGTGAAAGAAGCCACACACAAAAGGTCATATAGTGTATGATTCCATCTATAGTAAATACCCAGAATACATAAATCCACAGAAACAGAATTTAGAGTAGTGTGTGCCAGGGCCTGGGGATAGGAGAGAATGAGAGAGAAAACTCTGAGGGGTTTTGCTTTGGAATAACAGAAATGTTCTGGAACTATACAGAGGTGGGAACTGCAAAATATTATAAATATAGTAAAATGCCACTGAATTGGGGTGCCTGGGTGGCTCAGTGGGTTAAAGCTTCTGCCTTCAGCTCAGGTCATGATCCCAGGGTCCTGGGATCGAGCCCCACATCGGGGGGGAGGAAGGGAGCCTGCTTCCCCCCACTCTCTCTGCCTACTTGTGATCTCTGTCTGTCCAATAAATAAATAAAATCTTTTTTTAAAATGCCACTGAATTACTCATTTTAAAATAGTTAATATGACATTATATGTATTTCCCCTCAATAAATGATTGTTTTAAAAAAAAATAGTGGTCAAGGGGGAAGACCTGACTACAAAGGGGCACAGGGATATTTGGGGGGAAATCGAACTGTTTTGTAGCTTGAGTGTGATGGTGGTTACACAGGTGCCCACACTTGTCAAGACTCACAGAATTGATACTACAAAGGGTGTATGTCGCTGTATGTAAATTACCTTAATTTTAAAAATGGGGAAAGTGAGCTCTCCAACATCTAGAAACCAAATAAATGCTATTGACTAAAATCTGCCATAGATTATTTTGCTAGAGAATGGTTGCTCTATAGAAAGGACCATAGGAAATATTTTCTATAATTCCATGCTAATGAAATGAAAAATGCCCTTGCTACTATAGGATGGAATTTATACTGGCAATTTTTCATCATCACATTAGTCCCTGTGAGAGAATTTGAAGGAGATGGGCTTGTTGGAGAACTTAATTCAGATTTTTTGATAACTATATAAATGTAGCAGTGGGATATAATTCAGTGAAGGAAACTACACAGAACTCCAAGATCAATTGTAGCACAACAGGTTAAACTATTCTTGACATAGTAATTCCAAGTTTCCTTTATCCTGGCTGTCCATCACTATATTAACAAACCACTCCAACACTTAATTGGCTTGAAATGTAATTTTATTATTATCACACAGTTTTGTGGGTTGGATGGGCTCAGCTGGGCAGACCTCACTGCACATCATGCAGTTACAGTGTGAAGTTGACGATGACTTCAGTAGGAAGGCTTAGTTGGCCTGGGTGTCCAACATGCTCCACTTCCATGCTGGCAGCTGATGCTAGCTATTGGCTTAAAGCTCAATAGGAGTCCATAAGTGGCCTACATGTGGCCTCTTCATGCCTCTCCACAAAGCAGAGCAGCTGGGTTGCCAGAGAGATTGGAAAAGAGCAAGAACTCCAAAAAACTCAGATGGAAGCCGTAAGACCTCTTCTGACCCAGCCCTGGAAGTCATACAGTGTCCCACAGGGAGGCATGTTCACCGGCAGCCATCTTTGGGGACTGGCTTCCAAAAGAGGCACCGATACCATAATACCCATTATGAGGATTTGAAAAGATACTAAGTTTTCAACTCTAAAATAACATTTTGACATTTCTTGATGAAAACTCAAGTGAGTTTCAATTTTTTTTTAAGATTTTATTTATTTATTTGACAGACAGAGATCACAAGTAGGCAGAGAGCCAGGCAGAGAGAGAGAAGAGAAAATAGGCTCCCTGCTGAGCAGAGAGCCCGATGCAGGGCTCAATCCCAGGATCCTGAGATCATGACCTGAGCCAAAGGCAGAGGCTTTAACCCACTGAGCCACCCAGGCACCTGTGAGTGTCAATTTTAGAAAGTATACATCCAGCTTATCTATTCAACAAATATCTATTAAGTGCCAGCTATGTACCAAGCCCTGTGCTAGGTCTTAGGGATGCATGGAAAATCTGTCATAGAAACTGTCCCCTTGCTCCCTAAGGTCTAGAGACTGCATTATGGAAACCAATAGAAAACAAAAACAGAAGAAGTTCCACAGAACCTGTTGGAGGGCAAAGGAAAGTGAATTGGTTCCCCCTAAAGTAGAGTGAAGGAATGCCAAGAAATGCTTCAGAGAAGAGGGACTTAGGAGGGGCGTCTTGACAAATTAGGATAAACTCCAAACTCCTCAGCATTTCTTTGGGACGAGGGTGGGTGGGGTGGGAGGAGCGTGAGGAGGAAGGAGGCCCTTCGAAACCAGCAAGCCAGCAAAAACAAAGGTGAGGAGGCATGCCACATGTTTAGGGCATTGGAAGCAGCTCCGTGTGGCTAAGATGCAGAATTCAGGGGGAGTTCTAGACACAGGCATCAATCTTGCCCAATCTTACACAGATGTGTTTCATTTAGTCCACAGATCATGTGTTTTTCTTTTTCACTTTCATAATGAACTACCACACAGTGTTTTTTAATTTTTTAAATTAGTTTCCAACATTTAATAAACAGAAAGTTTAACATAAAAATCCAGCTCTTATGAAAAAATAATCTTTAATTTGGCTGGACTGGGCCCAAATTCCCACCCAGCAACAGCAGGCTGGAGCCAAAGAATGTCCCCTTTAGATGGGGTTATGAACTCCCCAATTTGCAACACCCACATCTGGTCCCCACCATCCCCTCCACTGTAGGCATTTGAGTCTGAACTCCCCCAACAAGAAGGCTAAGATGCATAGTTTATGTGGGGTGGGGCGGGGAGGGGGCAATTAACAAATAATATTTTATGCTATGCCCAAAGTTTGGACTTCTTCCTCACTATAGTGGGGAAAGGTAAAGGGTATTCAATAGGGAAATGACATGATCAGATTAGCATCTCAATCTGGAATCATCAAGATTCATGTGGAAAATGCACTGAAGATGTGATGAGCAGAAGCAAGTAGACAGGTGAGAAACTCTTTCAATATTCCAAGTGAGAACTGATAAGTTCTGATCTGGGGCAGTGGTAGTGAGAGAGAGAGGAGGAGACCCAAACAAAAGGTATTAAGGAGTTGAAAAGGCAATAAACACCTAGTCACTGAGTGTGGGGAAGAGAAAAGAGCTAGGATGATGCTCAGGAATGGGGCTACAGTGACACAGAGGAAAAGCAAGTTTGACAAAGAGATCATAATTCCAGCCTTATATGGGGTGAGATTTACTACCTGAGGGCCATCAAAGTGCAAGGCAGTTGTGGACATGTCTGGAACACAGAAGAGAGGTAAGGGCCAGAGGTGGAGGTTAGGAATTCATGGGCTCATTGTCAGCTGAAGCCACAGGACCAATAAGACAGCCCAGGGAGAGTATAGGGGGTTAGAAGACAGCCAAAGAAAGGAGCCTGAGGAATGTTTCCAGGACAGTCAGAGGAGGAGAAATCAGAGAAGGAAAGCTAGGAGAGCCTATTCCTTGAGAACTGAGGGAAGAAAGAATTTCAAGAAGGGATTGGTCATCAGGATTAAAAATTACAGAGGGATCTCCTGAAGTGTCTACTGTGTGTGACAGGTAGATACCCTCAGGAGGTGACCTTCCCAGAGTGTGTCAGAAGAATGCCAGAGATGCAGGCTAAAATCCTGAGTGTGGCTGATGTGGAAGATAATACCGAGTCAAGCAAAAGACACTGGGATGTGTTTAGGATTCAAGAATAAGCATCAGAAATTACTTTCTGAAGGACTCTACTTTTGAAGAAGAAAGAGAGCATTAGAATTGTTCCCTTTCTGGGACGCCTGGGTGGCTCAGTTGGTTAAGCGGCTGCCTTCGGCTCAGGTCATGATCCCAGCGTCCTGGGATCGAGTCCCACATCGGGCTCCTTGCTCGGCAGGGAGCCTGCTTCTCCCTCTGCCTCTGCCTGCCACTCTGCCTGTGCTCATTCTCTCTATCTCTCTCTCTCTCTCTCTGACAAATAAATAAAATCTTAAAAAAAAAAAAAAAAAAGAATTGTTCCCTTTCACCAGGAGGAGTCTGCAAGGCCTCTCTAAACCTTTTTCAAGAATGCACCTTGAGAAAGATTAGCGAACATTCTGCTGGTTCATTTACATCTATCGGTTCACTTTAAGAACCATCATTTACTCTCACCTGGTCAGTCCATCAACCTTACACTCCAGTAGATGGGGTCTAAATGAGTGTTTCTTATTGGATAATGAACAAGTTTTACAATAAGGGATTGTTCTTGTGTTTTTCTCCTTTACTATCAAGAGATTTTTGCCAACAGAAATTTCCATGATAACAAAATGCAATTAGATTTGGGATTTATGCTCCGATCCTAAGAAATCTAGCTAGCAAAGAAGAATAAAATCTGGTTCTTTTCTTAAAAGAGAGATATATTTTCTGACTTTATATTTTCCTACTGAGAAATTTTTCTTGTTTAGTTTTGCAAAGGATAAGAGGAGAAAAAAAGACGTGAGAAAGTGCAATCTCTTTCTATTGAACAACTGGGCTGTGATGATAAAGGTGATATGCGGCTATTTTGGAGGGGCTGGGGGGTCATTGGGTTGGTGGTGGTGGGTGCGTGTGGTGGGTGTGTTTGGTATCAGAGAAACCTGAGCTCTTCTGTGGACTCTGAAGAAGCCAGTGATGAGGAACAGACAAAAGAGAGGAAGTCGGTAATGTTGCAAGATTCCACAGAGGAAAGGGATCAGTCTTGTGTGGAAGGGATGCCTCATTTGAACTGGAGGAAAAGAGGTAAGCATCATCATGGCCACGTCATGTTCTAGGTACAGACAAATGTCCCTTGGAGACAGGCCAGGCCACAGGCTGAACCAGGGACAGAGGGCCTCTTTTTGAACAGAGTGGGAAAGGCTAGGGGAAGGAGAGAAGCAGAAATCAGTGAAAAAGCCTGGAACGTGCACACAAGGCCCCTTTCGAGGTGCTATACTGACTTTCCATTTGCCCCATTTAGTAGAGAGATGCCTGTAACTGCCTTCTGTCTAAATTGAATATAAAAGAAGAAGAATAAAAGAAAATAAGAAATGGACAAGAAATGGACATTATGATAGTTACTGTGCAATTAAGAAGAGGCTGGACTTATAATCAATTATATATTCACTCACTATTCATTCAACAACTATTTACTAAGTGGTATCATGAGCCAGATGTGGGTCTAGATATCATTAGCAATGATTAACCAAAAAAGACAAAAATTCTTGCCTCGTAGAATGCATATTCTAGTCCTCTAGTCCTTGGCATATATGCCAAGACAGTCCTTGCTCACATTCCTGAACAGTGTTTGTTTGTTTGTTTGTTTGTTTGTTTGTTTTTTCCACCAGCTTCCATGGCTCTACAGACCATGCCAAGCAACAGCCTCTCCTCCTAATAAAGGAGGGGAAGCACAAAGAACAACTGTGGGTCAGGAATCATGGACGACAGGTTGGTTCCCACTCATTCGAATAAAACTGGAAGGACGTTTCAAAAAAGAATGCCATTACTTAGTTTGGAATTGGGCCAGGCCTCCAGATTTCACAGTCTCTAAAATAATTAGTGTTTTCTAATAATCCATCTGAAACATTATGTTCCAAATGTGATTTTCTGATTAAGGCACTGAGCATACAACAGACAGACCCTGTAAAACCCACACAAGGTCTGCCAGGTGTGTGCTGCGGAAGCTGAACAGGGCAAGGGATGTAGCCATATCCTTTCTGGTCAAGTTTCTGGATAAATAGATTTCAAGGACAGAGCCGTAACCAGGATTTGGCCACCTTGGGAAGGAACGCGGTGTTTGAACAACATCCTTCCCAGACTGAAAGCCACTCAGATGTGGATCGTGATTCCAGGCATTTGGCATGCTGGCTTATACTAGCAGCCAAGTGCATAATTGCCAGGAACTGACCAAATCCACGGAGACACCAGTTGCTTCTGAATGCTGAAAAATGTTCGTAATATACCGTAATAAATGTAAGCCTGACTCATTTAATCAGATCTGCATCCTACCCTGGGGATTTCTGCGCAGGCAAGACATGTTTACTGAAACCACTTCTCTCCACTGCCACCTTCCATTCCAGGAAGAAGAGAAGTATTATCTGGTTGGTCTTGCCAATTTCTGTTTTATATTTTGGGTCATTAATATGGATGCTTTTAACATACATGTTTCCAACTCATTCTGAACTCACATCAGTATAAAGTGATGAAAATAACTCTTTCTCCTTATTTTAGATGGTACTGAAAAGCAACCTAAGTATTACTGAAAGGCAGAGATTTGAGAGTTTCAGATTCGTCTGCATTCCTGACAAATTTCTCAGACTAGTTTGCCCAAAACCCAATGAGATGAGATGGGGAAAAGGTTCTAACCGCACTTGCCTGTGAGAAGCCATCTGACTTGAGGCCTTTCTGGGCTTGAAGTCATTTTGAGATATGTAGATAGCTCGGCTTCAGGAGCTGGCCAAACGTTCTCCTAACACAAAGATGGGAAATCAAGCTGGCTGTTCCGGTTTCTCTTCCCCAGCTTCTTTTATGTAGAGCCTTGATTCTTCAAGTTCAGAAATCTAATTTTCCCAAAGATTGATCCGGCCCCAGATAACTGATGTATACCAAATTCACTGGAAAATTCTCTGAGCCCAGAAGTCAATTTTCAAGCAGGAATATCATTTCATAGGCTACAGATGAGGACATTGTAATTCAGGTTAGGTGACCGGGTGGTTGGTCCAAGGCCCCACAGGTAATTACAGAACTAAGGCTTCAATTCAGGTCTTTTGATGATGGTTTTGCCCTTTCTCTAGAGCACCCGCCTTCCAGGTGGGAAGATAGCATGCAAGCGTGGCAAGAAGTTACAAAGGGCAGAGTACACTGGTAGGGGGAATAGGGCAGGCACAGGACAGGACTGTGGGACAAGCTGGCAGTGGACAGCAGAACCCACGTGACTGAAGGCCAGGAGCTAGAGTCCAGTTCCAGGGCATACCACGGGATGGAGGAAATGGCGAGAGATCATCAGGGCCCCGTTCAGAACTAAACTATGAACAAAAGAGAAACCATCTGAGGAGCACAGCAGAGCCAGATGAGGAAATGTGGGCACAGAGGGCATACTGGAGGGCCCCACCACCCCAAGTATTAACCTCCAACTGAGTTTCAGAGCATTCTGCTCCAGCCCTGTTGCAAGGAAGAAACCACCTGGGACCAGAACAGAGACCAGCCTGTAGGTGGAGCCAAGCACCAGCGGCAGGGCTGCCTCTGAATAATGCAGCCGAGAGCAAGCAAGCAAGTGAGCCAGGGATGAGGGAAGTCACTGCAATGTCAACACCAGCCTTGGGGAGTTCAGAATCCTCCTCTATATAGTCTCTATCTTGACTGCTCTAAAATGTGCTCTTGGGTGGCTCAGTGGGTTAAGGCCTCTGCCTTCGGCTCAGGTCATGATCCCAGGGTCCTGGGATGGAGCCCCACATCAGGCTCTCTGCTGAGCAGGGAGCCTGCTTCCTCCTCTCTCTCTGCCTTCCCCTCTGCCTGCTTGTGATCTCTGTCTGTCAAATAAATAAATAAAATATTGAAAAAATAATAATAATAAATAAAATAAAATGTGCTCTTGATTCTGCTTTACCTCTGAAAGACTTCCCTAAAGATGGTTGGAGAGAGGGTGACCATATATTTTACCACCCAAACCCAGAAACTTGTGAAAATAAAAGAGAGAGCTGTGAATGAATAACTGGCATAGGACTAACCCAGGCCGATCCAGACGTGCGGTCACCCCAGCTGGAGACCAAGCACTCAGGACAGACAGGACCAGGCACAGCTGGTGGAGAGTGAGATAATCTTGCCAGGACTGGAGACAGGAGAGGCCAGAGAACTCCTGGGAAGTAATTCATCAGAAAGGAAGGGAAAGGCAAAGGACATATACTGGGCTCCATGACATCAAGACAGGACCAGAGGGGAGGGATAATTTCCAGTTCTGCCCAGTGTTGGCCACACCCAACATCCTGTGACTGTGGCTTTAAAAAGCCAGTGAAATTGAAAAGAGCTGTTTCATTAAAATTTCCATAGAAAATAAATGGTGCTGAGAAAAATGGACAGCTATGTATAGAAGAATGAAACTCTACCATTCTCTCACACCATACACAAAGATAAACTTGAAATGGATGAAAGACCTCAATGTGAGGGGGGAATCTATCAGAATCCTGGAGATTTATAGGAGAACGTAGGCAGTAACCTCTTTGATAGCAGCCACAGCAACTTCTTTGAAGACATGTCTCCAAAGGCAAAGGAAACAAAAGTGAAAATGAACTTTTGGGACTTCATCAAGATCAAAAGCTTCTGCGCAGCAAAGGAAATAATCAACAAAACAAAGAGGCAACCCATGGAATGGGAAAAGCTATTCGCAAATGACACTACAAAGGGCTGATATCCAAGATCTATAAAGAACTCCTCAAACTCAACAAAAACATCAAAAAACAGATGATCATGTCAAAAAATGGGCAGAAGACATGAACAGACACTTCTCCAAAGAAGACATACAATGGCTAACAGACACATGAAAAAATGTTCATCATCACTAGCCATCAGGGAGATTCAAATCAAAACCACATTGAGTTAGAATGGCCAAAATTAACAAGACAGGAAGTAACAACTGCTGGAGAGGATGTGGAGAAAGGGGAGCCCTCTTCAACTATTGGTGGGAATGCAAATTGGTGCAGCCACTTTGGAAAAAAGTGTGGGGATTCCTCAGAAAATTAAAAATAGAGCTACCCTATGACCCTGCAATTGCACTACAGGGTATTTACCCCAAAGATACAAATGTAGTGAAAAAAAGGGCCATATGTAACCCAATGTTCATAGCAGCAATGGACACAATGCCAAACTGTGGAAAGAGCCAAGATGCCCTTTGACAAAAAAATGGATAAAGAAGATATGGTCCATATATACAATGGAGTATTGTGCCTCCATCAGAAAGGATGAATACCCAACTTTTGTATCAACATGGACAGGGCTGGAGGAGATTATGCTGAGTGAAAAAAGTCAAGCAGAGAGTCAATTATCATATAGTTTCACTTACTTGTGGAGCACAAGGAATAACACAGAGGACATTAGGAAAAGGAATGGAAAAGTGAATTGGGGGGAATCGAAGGGGGAGATGAAGCATGAGAGACTGTGGACTCTGAGAAACAAACTGGGGGTTTGGAGGGGAAGGAGGTGGGGAGATGGGTGAGCCTGGTGGTGGGTATTAAGGACAGCATGTATTGCATGAAGCACTGGTTGTGGTGCATAAACAATGAATCTTGGAACCCTGGGGAAGAAAAAAAGTAAATGCTGATCCCACGAGAAACAAAAAAAGAACATGAAGATGCAAGGGTTGGTGAAATCCTGCTCCAGCAATTTCAACAGCAGCGACAGAGGAGGTGTGTTTGGTGCTCTAGTTGGGTGGGACAGCGGTAGACAGTCACAGCACCTTTGGTGGATGTCAGCAAGGCTGCTGCTCCAGGCTAGGGCAATGACCAGACACATTACCCTAGCAAGCAAAAGCAGGAGAGCCAAAGACAGTGGGTGCTTTACTCTTATATCCCAGAGCATATGGAAGGTCATCCATGAGGGCTCAGCGAACTATCATGAGGAATACAGAAGGGCTGCCTTAATATTAATAATATTAATATTTCTTCCACCACGGTATGAGGAGCTCATTGATGTTGTCTAAATTTGAGAACCTTCTTAATGTGGAGCCACTCAGTTCATATCAGTAGTTTCATAGTCTAAGGCTCATACCTTCAAATATGTATGTTGCAGTGATACATATATTTCTAAAATAATACAGAAAAATGTGTATACCTAGTAATTAACACATTATACAGGAACATTTTCCAAAAATTCCTAAAAATTTTGAACTTTTGCTACCCTCTTAAAGAATGGCATCTCCTGGTTCTCTCTGTCATCCAAGTGATCAGTAGTAGCTTTTCAACAATTTGAAATTAGATTTCACTTTGAAATAAAATGACCCACTCATCCCATGAGTAAAATGAAAAAGACAGACAATACCAAATGTTGGTAAAGATGTCGAGCTAAAATTCTGACATGGTACCAGTGGGCATGTGAAGAGGTATAACCTCTTTGGAAAACTGTTTGGCACTGTAGACTATATGCCCAACAGCAAGGCACACATATGTTTACCAAAAGACACGGACAAGAATGTTTATAGCAGCATTTTTCATAATAGCCCAGCCCTGGAAACTCCCCAGTGTCTGCCAACAGTGGACTGGATAAATAAATCGCAGTGTATTCATATAGTGGAATACCGCCATGAGAATGACACATACAACCACACGCGACAACATGAATGAATTTTGCAGACACCAAGTTGAACATAAAAAGCCAGACATAAAATAATCCACGTGTATACCATTTACAAGCAAGTGAAATTAATCAATACTGTCCTAAGTCCAAAAGACCTGGTAATGTTCCACCTCTTGATCTGGGTGCTTTTTGAGCTTATCATTTGTCACTATTTGTCACACCAGTCATTAAGGTCAGCCATATTTAAGAGGAGTATTATATTCTACCTAGATGCTGGAGCATGGCAAAATCACACTGCAGAAGAGCATGTGGGGTGAGTAAAATTGTGATAGGCATTCCAATTATAAAATACAATAGCATTTTAAATTTTAAAAATATTTTAAATAGATTTTATAATCTACTCTAATTATGCAGTGCAAATCAAGCATCATTCTGGGATAAAACAGAAGCCTAAGGAAGGTAAAGAAGAAAATAAGAGCATCAGCGACCAAAGCACACAAAACAAGAAAGGATGCTCCAGTCCATGTCATGTGCCTTGCCTGGACCAAAAACTGTGACCAAAAGAATAGGGTACGTTTATGGGTCATTCTCAACCACCTGCTCAACAAGATCACATGAAATGATAAAGGGAAAAGCAACAGGAAAACAACATATGCCTACTGCCATGTCATAGACTGTGTCTGACGGTCATCATCATAGGAAATTCTAAAACTTGGCATATCAAGTATGAGGAAGTATGTTCTCTCAAGTGGCATTCAGCTCTAAGTTTCCATTGTTTTCTCCCCTAACACACATGTCAAACCCATTACTATTAACGTTAAAACATTTTTAAACTATGGATCTAGTTGTAAAACATACGTCCAAGTGCGACTACGAGTAGCAACCATGTTTCATTTCTCTTTGAGCATCTCTCAAAATACTCATCTGTATATGAACATATGTTAACACTTTTGTCTCGGAGACAAAACAGTTCGGGCAAATCTTCCACATTGTTTTGACCACACACATTTCTGTTAACAGCCATGATGTCACAAATCCAAAAATTAACTGAGGACAATAGGTGCGGCAGGCTGAGCCCAAGCCCTCCCTCCTCCTCTCAGGGGACAATCTCGAAGATTAGAGAGGAACCAGGCTACTACAAAGCCATTTAACCAGATGGCTCAGCCAAAGGCCTTGTCAGCTTATGTGGGACCCTCCATAACAAGGGGACCACACCAAGCAGAGAACATCATTTCGCATAATAAGGCAGAGACTTAACATCATGTTGTTAGAAGAAATATACATTTCTCTCATAGGCTATACATATCAGGGGTTGGGCAAACATTTTCTGTAAAGAGCCAGACAGTAAATATCTTGGGCTCGGCAGGCTACGCAGCCCCTATTGCAGACGTTCAGCTCTGTAGTGCAAAGGCAGCCACAGACAATACTTGTACAACTGAGTGTAGCTGTATGCCAGTAAAACTTTATAAAAACAGGCCTGTGGGAATGGGTCCATTGGCCACAGTTTGCCAACCTTGGGACTAGACAAAAACAAAAAATAAAAAACTACATTATAGAAGTGAGATGTGTTTGTCTTTAGGCAAAGACAAAGCCCGGACCCAGCCCTGCTGATGGAGAGAACAAACAAAAGTTGAAATGCTCCTAGTTGACCCCCAACCCTCCACCTCCTTCCTACCATGGGACTAGAGCTCATCCTCCTGACTCTGCAGATTCAGCAGGGGCCAGAATAGGTTGATTGTGTGTTCGCATCCAGCTGAGGCCAGAGGTGGCAGAACTTGCACAACACTCAATGGAGCTCGGACTTCATCCATTCTGAGGAAGAAGGTATGTTCTGAGGAAACAGAAGAGACCCCTGATGCTGAAGATTAAAGAGATCCATGAAGACAGTGTTGGGAGAAGGGGAAAGAAGGTCAGAGTTAGAGAATGAGGGAGTATTGAGTAGCCACCAGGGAGGACTTACCTGGAGCCCAGGTCCAAATCTTTCTTTGGACTCTTGAAACCTTTAGAAAAGAAGCTCTTAAGCCTCCCGCAATCCCCTGCTTTATTTCCTACCACTTTCTGTCTCATTGATTTTCTTCCAAACTGGCCTCCTTGCTGTTTCTTGAATATACCTAACACATTCCTACCTCAGGACCCTTGCACCTCCTTTTTTGACAGACTTTTTATACAGATAGAAAACTTTTCCACAAATGGTTCACTCTCTTTTCATTTGGATGTCTCAAATGACATCTCCTTGAAAGATGCCTTCCTTCACTTTTCTATCTAGAATAGCATCTTCATCAGGCTCTGCTTATTTTAATTTTTCTTCACAGCACCTATCACTACCTAACTCTCTTCACCTATAACATGTGAGCCCCATAAAGGCAGAGATATTGGTTAATTCATTCTGGTTCACTCCCAGCATCTTGAATAGTGCATAGGACCCAAGTGGTGCTCAATAAATATTCTCTGAATGAATGTATCAATCAGTCGATCAAATCCAACATGTATATGATGGCTAATTTTATGTGTCAACTTGGCTGGGCTATTGCACCCAGATATTTGGTCAAACATTATTTTGGATGTTTCTGTGAAGGTGTTTTTGGATGAGATTAATATTTAAATTGGGGGACTCTGAGTGAAGCAGACTGCCCTCTATAATGTGGGTGGGCCACGTTCAATCAGTTGAAGGTCTGAATAGAACAAAAGACAAGAGAGCATTCTGCAGCAATCTGCCTTTCAGCTTCATCTGCAAAATCTGTTAGTCCTGGTTCTAAAGCAGACTGCCTTTGAACTTCAGTTGCACCTCCTTCCTGAGTCTCCATAGACAACTCTGTCAGACTTTGCAGACTTGCCAAACTTTCACAATTGGGAGATCCACTTCCTTAAAATAAATCTCTTTCTGTCTGTTATCCTCTTGGTGCTCTTTCTCTGGAGAACCCTGACTAATACAGACTCCAAGTCAAACTATGCTTTCTTCTTTACTAAAGAATTCCTCTTATTAGCTCTCCACCCACTGGTTTTCACAACATGAGTCAGGGAGCTGAAATTTCCACATATTCTGCAGATGTGCAGGTAATATGGGTCCCGATGACTTCCTTCTCCTGGCCAGCTAAATGGGGACGGAAGAGTGGGGGAGAGGATAATCAACCACAGTTTTTCAAGATTATAGCTGATTATGTAAAAACACTAGCACGAAAAATCATCCGGAGACTTATCTTCCTTTCTCACAATACCATTACATTCACATTTACTGAACAGGAAAGTAGATCTACAACCTAATCTGTCTAGATTCTAGCATAGTTTAGAACCCAAAATACCAAACATACAAGTTATGTTTGTATTTTGGATTTTTAGTCCTGTCCATCGTATTTATATGACTAGATATGACCATAAGTATAAAATCTATGGGGAATGGAGTGTTTTCATAAGATGCTCAGGGATAGTGCTCCCCCTATGCCCTTAAGATTTTTAAAATTTTAAGAAACAAAATACCCTACCCTGGTACCACTCTGGAATCCTGTCATGAGAAAGTAAGGCTTTCCAGCGTCCCCAAAGTGTTGGGGCTGCCTTCAGATGCTTTCTTCGCTCCGGCTTCCCGCCCTCTCCCGGCTCCCCACGTGGGGGGAGGGGGGCGCCCTCCCAGCCAATCAACGTTCAATAGGGCCCTCCAGCCGCGCGTCTTTCAAAGGCCCCTAGAAACCAATGGGCGGTTAAAGGCCGAGCCCAGGCACTCGGGGGCGGAGGAAAAAAACAGGGAGAGGGTCTGATTGGCTCCCAGAACACGCCGCGCTCCACCTCCCAGAAGGATGTACCAATGAGCTGAGCGAAGGGGCGGGCTCGGCGCGGGGCGCTAGCTGGGACGCGGGTGCTGCTGGAGAGAGGCGGCGGCAGGTCAGGACGCCGGGCGGCCAGCGATGAAGCCGGTGAGTCGGGACAAGGCTTGGACGAGCGATGCCACAGGGACGGAAGCGGCCCCGAGGCCAGTTCTCGGGCCTGGGGACATTCCAGGCCTGGTCGCGGCCTGACTCGCACTGTAACCGTCCTGGGTCGGGGAGGTGGCGCTTCCCTGGACGGGGGAGAGCGATGACTGAGAAGGAACGGGGTCGGTGGCGGACGTGGGGACGACATTCATTCGCTGTGCACCTGTTGTGCACCGGCTGGGTACTGCCGCCTGCGGAGCCTCCTAAGCCTCACGACAGCCCTGCCAGAGAGGGCTGAATCCGGTTTTACGCAAGAAACTGAGGCATTCGGAGAGCTGAGCGGTCTCAGTGTTATCAGTCTGCCTCACACCCAGCCCCAAAGGATGTCCGGGGATGCCCCCGCGCGCCCCTGGTGAGCGGTCCTCACCGCAGACGGGGAAAACTCGAGGAAAGACCTTTGCCAACCCCCGTTTGTGGGCGCGTCGCCACCCCCCGGGGCCAACTGGCACTGCGTGCCTTTCTGGGGTTCAGAATCTCTGGACCTGGGGGAGCAGAAACGTCTGGCTCTGCTGGGACTTGTTAACCTGGCTGGAAGAGCCTTAGTGAAGGAGCCACACTCTGAAAATCTTGAATCTCAAAACTGCTTTAAAGGGAAAGGAAAAACAGACGCAAGGAGCTGAGGTCCCACCTGAGTCAATCACCTGTCACCAGGGTTGACAACCTATTGAATATTAAAGGACCTTCATTTGAGTTGATAATAATAAAGCAAAGAGATCCAAAGCAACTCACATCCATAGCCTAAATGGCTCTGTAATGTGATCTTGTACTAACAAACAAGACGGTTCTAGAGTATAGCTTCAGAGCTAGAAAGAACACTAGCTGGTTACCCTTGCTAATCCCCATGTTTCCTTGTGGAGGGACGTCAGCTGTCCTTCACTCCTGGCCTCTTTTCCTGCTTGTTCCCTGAATGGACCCAGCGAGAGATCTGATCCCCCAGACTGGGAGGAGTTGAACAAAATAGCTGAACCCTTTCTTCTCTCTGCAGTGTGTTGTTCACTGCTGCCCATGACTGGGTAGGTAAGTCCAATTCTGGAGTGAAGAGTTGACAGGCCCACATGACTTTTAAAGCCATATCCTCCCTTTGACACTCAGTAATAAAACTGGCATATTGATCTCCATTTGCCTCTCCACTGTTTTATCTCTCAGTGGTTCCAACTTGGAAATAAGAAGAAAGGTGTGGTTTTTTTTTTAATTGGTCCAATTAAACAACTGACTCTTATGTAGAAATTATGCCTAAGGGATTGAGTTCCAACTCCTTAGATCATTACACAAAGTCCATCTCAATCTCTCTAGTCCAGTAGCTCACAAAGTTGAGGGCATGATATTCTACCCGTCCACCCCCCATTAACCAAACTACTAGGCCATATTGGGGTTGTTTTTTGAGAGATGGGGGTAGTTAAAACTACTTATCTGGCTTCATCACCTCTGCTCTGATGTCACAGTTCCTGAAAACAAGTTCTTTCTCCTTTTGCCTTTATTGCCTTAACTTCTTATCTGCCTAAAAACTTCCTGCTTGTCCTTCAAAACCCAGCTAGCTTATCTCCTCTGAAGCTTTCTCCACCTCTCTAAGCAGTCACTCAGTTGGTTAAGCATCTGTCTTTGGCTCAGGTCATGCTCTCAGGGTTCTGGGATGGAGCCCCACATCAGGCTCCTTGCCCAGCGAGGAATCTGCTTCTCCCTCTCCCTCTGCCTGCTGCTCCCCCTGCTTGTGTTTGTGCTCTCTCTCTCCCTCCTCCCCATCAAATAAAAAAAAATCTTTAAAAATAAATAAAATGCATAGTTTATGCTTCCATTTTAGCACTTATAACTTTCTCTTCTAATCTATGCACACATCTCTCCAACTGTACTGAAGCTTTTTATTTTATGGATCTTTGCATCTCCAGAGCTTGGCAAATGAAGGTGTTTAAGAAATGTTTGTGAATTAATGAATAGGTCTCCTCACTTTATAGTTGTAGAAAACGGAGACCCAGAATAAACTGAGGTTGCTTGTCCGAGATTACACAGTAAGTGGCAGAGCCAAAACCAGGATCCTGGTTTTTCCCAGTCCAACTCTCTTTCCACTACAGAGCACTATAATTATTAATAGGATGGGAAACTCAGTAACTTAGTACTTATATCGCTGATCATTCTGATACTCCAAATTGAATAAATTGCAAAGATGCATTCAGTGTGTGTTTAAGCAAGGATCAGCTTATACATACGTATTCTTCTTTACAGTTATTTAACATAACTTATTTCTTTTGAAGCCTAGTTCATTGCAAACAAGCGAGTTTGACTCATCAGATGAAGAGCCTATTGAAGATGAACAGACTCCAATTCAGATATCATGGTATGTTCTGATCAATGATCACTTCTGATCAATAATGAGCTAAATTATTTGATGTATACATCATAGTCCGTGTGGATAGTATAGTCCACATTTTGAAAATATTTAGTGATTCTCTTCTGAGGATTGGGTAATTCTGATCTTTAAGGGATCCTCTAACTCCATGATTTATTTACTGTCTATGATAGAAGAAGACTTTTCTTTTGGATGGGGGATGGGCAGAGGAGGAAGTCAATTCTTCATCCATTCAGAAAACCATTGTAGAAACAAGTAAGGAGTTGAGACGGGATCAGCATATCTCCAATTTAGTACCCAAACCTACTTATTCTTTTATGACAAAAGAACAATATACTGAACATAGGATGAGATATTTAATTGTTTATCATTTAGTCAAATCCTAGAACTACTTGCCACAATAATGCATCTATTAGCAGACCCTGCCTAAGATAAATGCCATGTTACCATAGATACAATAGCAAAAACAAATGCTTCTATATAGAATCAACTTCTAAATCCTGGCAGTGACTTATTAGACCAGAATCTCTACAACAATCAATGCTTTCTCTCATCCCTGTAAATGTAATAATCTCTCTAAGAAAACACCATTTCCAACTATAGGAAGAGAAAAAGAGTGTGTTACCTCCAAAGTTCCTTTTGTTCTATCATCAAATAGCAATTATTTTTCATTTCCCCTTACACAACCCCCTTTAAAACTCAAAAACTCATCTGATTTTCAAAGTCACATGATATTTATACAATGCCCCCTGTTTTCCTCTAAACTCATCTTCTGTCTTATAGACCAGGCTAGCCTTTATCTGCTTTGTCCCTGAGTACTGCAAACTCGGAATATGATTTCTTGAAATTATTTTATTTTAACCAAAATCCATTACAACAAGGAATGACCTGCAATTTTTATCATATGAAATTATATCAGTTTAAGGAAGTCCTACAAAGAAATCTTAAAATAGTAATGTAGAATGAATGCTGGGGATGAAATCATCAGCAGGTCATTTTCTAGACAATTCCCCAAGATTACTAATGCAAAATATCTCAGATAACATACCACAGGGTAACTTAAATATGTTTTATACTATTATATTTGCATACGCATTTTTGTTTTGTGACTGCAGTAAAACTTTAAAACACCCTTGTTCCATGCCAAGCATCCATTTCTTGAACTGAGTTTCTACTTACAACTTTTTAAAAACTGAACTAAACTTAAAGTTTTATTCTTTTCAGGCTACCCCTGTCACGAGTGAATTGTTCTCAGTTTCTTGGTTTATGTGCTCTTCCAGGTAGGT